>OX578152.1:116264358-116390365 GCA_951213105.1 Amaurobius ferox
TATATATATATATATATATATATATATATATACCCGGATAATTTGGAATTAATACCTAATGAAACTACTATTAGTGAAAATATTAATTATTTGGATTTAAATCTAATTATAGAACCTACTACTGGGATAGTTACTAATTTAGATGATAAAATTTTTTTTTTAAATTCAATATTAATAAAATATTATCTTTTAATTCCTGCAACTCGATTCAATTATTTAGAAATATTAGACTTAATCAACTTTTTAGAATTTATAGATTATCAGATAAAAAATTTCATGCTTTGCATATAAATAACCTCATAATTACCAGTAAATTATATGAATATCCAGCATATTTAGTAAATGGCATAGTTAATAAATTTCGATTAGCCTAAATTCTTAATAATCTCTTCTTAGTATCTTATTTTAGCCTTACTCCTACATTCTCTTGTTTTTACATTACAATATATTTTCATCTTTCTATTTTGCAGCTTTTACTGCAGAATATCACATTTTACTGCTATTACGCAGTACGGTTTTCATTACTCACTTTGGCAACAGTAAATCACTTCTTTACACTTTATCAAATGGCAACATTGGTCTAGTTATTTTTTGCTCGTCAGGTTTGCACATTTAATGTGTATTTTAAGGTATTTATGTTTCCTTTCTATTTTTTCAATCTTTATGCTTGTCGTCCTAATAACACATGTTTATAGATAAAATCTATCTTGTGTTTCAGAAACAAGCATTTTTGTGTTCATTTCGTTTAAAATATTAGGACTTGATAAAGAATTTTATCGAAATGAACTATTCTTAAGCCTGGAGCTCTTCCACGTGCAAGCTTTAATGCTTGATTATTTTGGTATTCCTTTTTTCGGTTCCTCTCCATTGACATTTGTTGATTATCTTTAGCTTTCTGAACTGTAATATGTATTATAATTTCCTTTTTATTGTTGAATTTCATTTTATTTCATTTTATTCTGTAGGCTTAAAATTTTTTTAAGATAGTGTATTATGAGTTACTTCTTCCATTCTACCATTGGACTTACTATTTTAATATATATATATATATATATATATATATATATATATATATATATAAATAATACAAGGGTATAGCTACCGAATTTCATAACATTTGGTAGATAAGTACCTTGTGCGTGACCCTGGTGCTGATTGGATTTTAGTGCAATTCGGGATAAAAGAACCTGCGTTTTTTTGCGAAATGCCCATCAAAAATTGCCTGTATCTACTTCAACTAAAAAATAATTGACCCATTTTCATAAAATGTGGTAGATAAGTCACATATGAGTTACCCTGGTGATGATTAGATTTAAGAAAAAAGAACCTACTTTCGTAAAATGGCCGCAAAAAGCAACAAAATCTAAAATAAACACTATGCATGCTCAAATGCATTAATTAAATGCTTATTTTATGTGTAATTTTTGACGATTAAAAGAATAAGACCAACCCCATTACTCTAGGAATAGCCGTTCTCGAGATATTTTAGTTTTTCCGCATTTTCGCTGAATTTTACATACAGAATTTTGTGAAATCGATTAAAATTTTCAAGGGAATTAAATTTTAAGAAATACATAATTTAAATTTTTATACGGTTTCGCACAAAAACATTTCCAATAAGTAAAATGTGTTCCATACACTAATAAGGTGATGTACAAAATTTCAGCATTTTATCATAAAAAGTCCCAGAGATATGTTTAAATAAAGTTGGTGAGGGATTAATCACAAATTAAAATGTAAATGTTTACAGCAAGAGTGCAAATGACGCAACGCAGAAATGCATCATAGGCAAATAATATCTGCCTTTTATCTTTAATAGATCTTTGGCATGGATGGAAAACATTTTGAACAAGCTTTGTAATCTTCGGGTTATTATTTCTACACAGTGTAGATACTTTTTTACCAATAAATAACAAAAATATTATTTATTTATGTAATCATTGTTTTGTTTCGTAATTTATGTACGATCCCTGAAACGCGATCTGCCGATATGATTTTTTCCGTCTGAGAACCCATGTCGATGCATCGAAAAGTGGTTTAAGTCAGAGTTTTTGTTTTTTCATATCTCTGGGTCTTTTTATGATAAAATGCTGAAATTTTGTACATCACCTCATTAGTGTATAGGGCACAATTTACTCATTGGAAATATTTTTGTACGGGGACCGTATAAAATTTAAATTTTGTATTTCTTAAAATTCAATTCCCTTGAAATTTTAATTGATTTCATAAAATTTTGTACCCCTTTTTTATGCAACTTTGTAATTTATTATATACGTCTAAGATCAATATTTAAGGAATAAAAGCCGAGATCAATGTTTTCGGGACACTCTGTATATTTATATATATATATATATATATATATATATATATATAATTCACACACGCACATTATTCATACATCCCATGAGATATACTAATTATTATGCATAGGGGGGAATTTATATAGACTTTCAGTGAATTTGACATTGAACACTAAAAAAATATACAACACATATACGCACATACATGCCTACGCATATACACATACACAAAACATACATAAACTCATACACGAACATGGATATCTACGCACATACATACACACACGCATACACACGCATACATATATATATAGTGGCTAACATACATTATAAAATATATATATATATATATAATAATTTATTAATTATATAAATAAATAAAAATGAAAAATAATGAACAAAGTCAAAAAAATTAGAAAAATGAAAAAATCGGAAAATAAGATGCATTAAGATTAATGTTTTGAATTTTATTTTCGCAAAAAAATTGTAACTTTTACCAGTATTGAAACTACGATTTGAGCTCCCTTTTAATGGTGTATAGTGGCATTTTCGTTTATCCAGTTTTCCTATGAATTACTTGCTTAGTAAGAATTTTCATCTTTGATTCATGTTCATATTCATGATTGCATATATGGGTTGTTCATTTTCTGAATTACTTGTTCGGACTTCAGCTTAGACTCACTGGACGGGTCTGGGAGTTTTACTGTGAACGTTCGTACTGCCTCCCTGGTAGAATTTCGACTTGTTCATTCCGGTGCTTCTAGATAATTCAGCTGTTGAGGTTGATCGTGTATACACGTGGTGGAAGAAGAAGGGTTCATGCCGCATGGTAATACAAATTTTCTTAAAGTATCCTATTTTCATTCTTTCATTTTTTGATGCCTGTAGTCTGGGTTGGAGTATTTATAGTTGGAGTATTTATTGCTCTATCTGAAACAGGTATGTGTTTGGGTTGGTTAGAGTTAAATACTCAGACCTGAGGAGGAATTTAACTCTGACTAATCATCGAATTTGGGCTGGTGCTGTTCTCTTCTCTTATTGGCATTATGGCCGTGAATTTGCTTCTATGGTGATGTTAATATTACTTGAATTTTTTTTTTATTATTGCATAATTTTTTTATTATTACATATTTCTAATATATATATATATATATATATATATGCACATACATACATATACACACATGCATATATACACATCCATATTCACATACTCAAAGACATCACCTAAAAATGGTGGATTCAAGTTCAGGTATGCTTCAAACGTGCCTTTTAAAACTCGAATTTAAAGTTTAGACTCCGTCACAATACTTTCCCTATGCATTATATGACGTACGTAGGGTGAGTAACACTATTGGCTTCGGGAACACAAAGAGAAAAGAATTATTAACCTACAAAGATGTCGCCATTTTACAGTTTCCAGCGTTCCAATCTATCATTCGATGAATGCACGATGACGTGCGATATCTGACATTCTGTCGTCAGAGCCTCGACGATCCCCATTCTGATCTGCGATGGTGAGCGTCGTGCGGGTACGGACGAGGCTATTGAGAAGAGGAGATGGAAGGATGACGAGCGATCCATCCAAACAATTATGCAAGGGCACGGTGGAGGGGGGTGATCACGCATCCGTTTGTTTGGACGCTGTCTCAAAAATGAAATCAGAATTGTATTTTTTGACGTGGATGATCGAAATATTCAGTTAGAATCGGAGAATACGCAAAATGTAAACACTTAGGATGCTTGCTTGCATCTCTGAACCTAGTAAAAAAATCTGATGTGGGCAACACATGACTTTCCTTATATAATGCAATGAATTTTCAACTTTTACAGTTAAAAAAATGTTATTCTTATAGTAGATACTTATATTTTTTCCAAGATATTGAATTTTCTTCAATGAGTCGACATTTTCATTGATTTAGCGTCATTTTTATCAATTTGGCAAGATTTTTGTTAATTTGGCAATAATTGAAAATGGCGCCAAGTTGGCGACATTTCGCCAAACTCGTCGCCAAAATATCGCCAAGCTTTACTGACGGAGAAATAAGTTATTCTTATAGCAGATAAATGACTATTAGCGTTCAAATACAAAAGTATTACTCGAAGTATCTTTCTCATGAATGGAACGAGCTAGATCCATGAGAATGATGTCACCCAACTTATCGCATGGTATTACATATAAAAAGTGAACATGTTCCTCAATAGGAAATATATTTTTTTTATTTTATTTGACTTTTTGATAATTTTTTTGAAAAATGTGCAATATCTCAAAAACGGTTCATGTTAGCGTTCTAAAATTTATGTTAATCGTTTTCTAATAAAAATTACATAAGAAATGTCTATTTGCGTAACTTTATTAGCGGTTTTGATTTTTTGACGATTTTTTCAAAATTTCACTCGAAAATTTAGGGGGGTTCTGAACATTCGATTACGTTTAAAAACAATAGGCTTCCAGTGTTTACGGATTGTGATTTTTGTACCAAATTTCGTTCAAATCGGTCTATTCGTTCGTCAGTTATCGTCTCCACAGACTCACTGACACACACACACACAGACATCACTTCAAAAATGTTGGATTCGTGATCAGGGATGCTTGAAACGTGCTCTCCCGTCGAAAACTCGAATTCAAATTTTCGACCCCGTCACAATACTTTCCTTATACATTATGTATATAAGGAAAGTAATATATAAAATTTCAAATCCATTTCAAAGTTTTCGCTCGAATTAAAAAAAATAATTCTATCTAGTTGTAGACTTTTGATAAAAAAGCCGGATATAAAGTTTCGTGAAAATCCATTCATGTTTGTACACAAGAAACTGACAACAGACATACAGACAGACAGACAGACAGACGGATATCACTCCAAAAATAGTGAAAACGCGTTCTCTATATTACATTATATAGTGTGAGAAAGAAAAAATAGTTGGATTATAAAAAATCAATATTATACGATATGACTTATATATATTAGTATGACCAACTAGTTGAGCACTCGCCAATTGTATATCCTTTTAGCACGATACCCATAATAAAAATATAATTAAATTAAAAAAAAGAACGAAATCTTTAAAATTTGCAATGCTAGAATTTTACACTTTAAATACTATTGACTGCGCTGACAGCTGTCTTGAACACGCGCGGCAGATTCAACTGCAGACACAATGAATGAAAATATTGGACGAGATGGCGAAAAATGGCCGATTATTAAAAGACTATTAAAGTTCACAACTTTTAAACTAATACTCGAATTTTACGAAAATCTCGCCAATCCGGTCGGGAAACCTGAAGTATTCTTGTACCAAATTTCACCGTTGTTCGAAACTTGGATTTTCTGCTACAGACGACACAAACGCACATACAGATATGGTATTTTATTATGCAAGATACACAAGGACAGAGGCGGATAATATAAAACGATTTTTATGAATGACTTTTACTGCACTTTTTAAAAAGAAAAATAGGTGTGTTATCCAAATATCTTTTAAAATATAGATCAGAGTATTGAGCATGGGCACGTGACGTCACATAAACCATTTTGCTCCTACGTTTGCGAAACAAAATACTCGTTATTTTAGCAGTATGGAAATTTTCATCATTTCCGTATTAAAAACAGTTACTTTAGAAACTTACAATCATTTAACTTCTCATTTTAGTAGGATATATCTCATTTTATCTTTTTTGATGGATATTTTTAATTAACCGGGAAATAAAATATTCACTTTCATTAAAATATATACACGAGCTTTTTAAGAAAAATCGGTATGTATCTTCTCTCTCGCATATACATTGCAGAAATTTCTAGTAAATGTGTACATCTTTAGAACGCTAGTGATTGTCTGCGGTAAAAGCGAGTAGTAGCGTACATTTACTTAAATCACTTAAAGTGAATTTTAGCAAATGAAATCTTTAAATATATATTGTTATTTAAGTATTCTAAATAACTTATTTTCATCACAAAGAAAAATTTCAACGTTTAATGGGTTTAGTTTCAATTTTTATTGGCCATCATCGTCCGTTTACCATTATCCGATATGTTAAAAATAATGCCCTTACGTTTCTGCGCATTTTACTACGCAGGTTGTTTATTTACGATCGTGTCCGTGCTCTATTACTTATATCACGCACACATTTAGCATACGACGATGTCATCATCTTAAGGTACTCAATCTTCGTCATTGTCTGATGACATACATTACGCCACTTAATGCCGATGGCTTGACAGTTTCATTCAGGTTTCATTCTCCTGACAGAGAGAGCGGTTACAGTTGTGGCAGGGAAGGGAGATGGAAGCGCGAAGACTGATACCCCAATAACTATGCACGATCACGGCGTGTCACTGTGATTTGTAGTGACATTTTCTATTTACTGAAACAGTTCTATAATTACTGTAACGAAATGACGTAGTTATTGAATGAAAAATTTAAATTTTTAACAACTCACTGTCAATCGTGAAGATCTTAGTATCTATACAGCTTCTTTTAGTTGCATTTTATAAAAAATCTGATGTGGGCAGCACGTGACTTTCCCTATAAAATGCAATGAATTTACTTCTTTCATAGTAATAAAATGATGCATAAAATCTACGTTTTTAATGTTGAATCATGTTGAATTAATAATGCTGATTCAATGTTTTTATTGTTGAATTGTACATTGGGTGCTTTTCCAGATGACGCATGTAAAGCTACTTTGGAGTATCCAATTTACTTACATTTCACACAATTCTAAATTGACAATGATCAATGTTGATAGCATCCACAGCAAACAATAGAATTCATGTATTAAAATATTTTATTATTAATTCGTCCATTTGGCGTTATTTTAGTTAACTTAGCGTCACCATTTCAATTTTTGTCGATATTTTCGTCAATATGGGGCACCAAATTTATTGTCAAATATTTCAGACAGACGGAGAGAGGAGCTTTCCTTATACAAGGTAGGATCCAAAAGTTCGGAGACTGTGCTGATATCTCCAACCCTGATTACAGGAGAGAGGAACTATTTTACCGTGGCGTAGAAGCACATGTGAAGCGAGATGTTGGTTGGTGACGTGTCCCTAACATATTTATTAAGGAAGAAGCAGGTCCGCAGTGCAGGGTTTTTCTAAACAATGCGTATCAGTGAACTGTAGTCGTTCCCGTTCGTCGGAAACGGAAATGGTGTTGAAGAACAACGTGCGAAGTTCTGTCAGCGTTTGGGGGAAATCACGGACATAAACATTGCGATTTCCCCAAACGCTGGCAGAATTTGATATTCGCATGTTGTTCTTCAATGCCATTTCCGTTTTCGACGAATGCGAACGACTGTAGTTCACTGACACGCATTGTCTGGAAAAACCCTGCAGCAGGTGCGATGTTTCTGCCGGCGATTCACCAAATGCTAGCAAAATTTGATATTCGCACGTTGTTCTTCAAATGTCATTTCCGTTTTCGACAAACGCGAACGACTACAGTTCACTGACACGCATTGTCTGGAAAAACACCTTCTTCCTTTTTACATCTCGCGTCCCATGTGTCTCTAAGCCATGGTAAAATAGTTCCCCTCTCCTCCAATCAGGGTTGGAGATATCGGCACAGTATCCGAACTTTTTGATAATCCTTTGTATATAAATTACCATTGCCGAATAGTATTGCGTCACCATATAAAATCATTACACAAAGTATCATTCTCATGAATGGAACGGACTAGATCGACGAGAATGATATTAACAAATTTATCGCATAATATTTACATATGAAAAGTGAACCCATTTTTATAAATTTATTTGAAAATGTGCAATATCTCGAGAATGCTAGTGTATTAAAATTTGTAAATCATTTTCAAATGAAAAATTGCATGAGAAATGATTACTTATGTAACATTATTGACGGATTGAATGTTTTGATGATTTTTCAAAATTTCATTAGAAAATATGGGAGATTTTCCGAACATTCGATGCGTTTAAAATCAATAGGCTTCCAGTATTCACCGATTGTAATTTTTGTACCAAATACCAAATTTCATTCAAAACGCTCCATTCGTTCGTGAGATATCGTCTCCACACCCACCCACACACACGCCACCTCAAAATCGATCGACTCGAGTTCAGGGATGAACGAAATGTACTCTTCCGTCGAAAACTCGAATTCAAATTTTCGATCCCGTAACAAGGCTTTTCCTATACACTATACTGTGAATTTAGAGAAAGTAAAACGATTTCACTCGTTTGAAGCGTACTCTTTTTATTAAACATCTCTTTCGGTGGTAGTGACGTAAACAGGGGAGGTACAAGAATGCAAGTGAAGCTCAATTAATATTTTTAATGAAATGCGATCGAGTTCTCTAGTCGGCGGACTTTTCTGCGCATGTCGTCGAAACTATCGGTGTCGTTTAAGCGACGCCTTAAAACGACGCGAAGAATTCCGTTCTGTTTCTTTTATGTATTTATTATGTTTGTTTTTTATTTGCACGATTATAGAGCGCATGCGTGGGGATTAGAATTGAAACGGAAGGAGAAAATGAAATTGAGTGGTGTTATCTGTAAATATAGTATTACTTAGGCGCTTATTTAGGATCCAGGCAACGGCAGCAATTCGTTTTATAATTTAATAAAATATTTTATACTCCTCGTGAAAAAAGGTTGGATACGCTAATGCTTACTGGAATATTTCACCTTGATGAAATAACCATGCCATTTCTCGGTTTCGATTTTAATGTCGATCAGCTACAACAGGTCCAAAACAAGCAATCATTTTGCCAATTTATCTATTCGTTTCGAAAAATGATTCTAAATACCTGCGATAATTGAATCGCATTAGTTGCTTGCAGTCATTTGCAGTTGCATTTATCATTATATACAAGCTGCTTGTTGTTGGAATAAAACAGTATTCACGATCCCGTTATTTCAACAGGGAAAGAAAGATACCGCAGACGATATTTCAATAGACAGCTGGTAATCATCATTAAAAGCATGACATGACAAGCGAGGGCATTATCCAATGGAAGATAAAAGGTTCAGAATGGATCGTTTGTTTTCGGTCGCACCCATTGATTCATTGAGTGATTTGCATCACTTGTGTGCTTACGTTTCAGGAATTTTCGATTTAGAGACATTGAAACAATTCAACATTATGAAATTCGAGAGTTGCAATTTTTGGAGATAATTTTCCTAATTTCAAGATGAGTTTAATTTCAAATGCGTGATTAACTTTCCTTTTTATGAATAACATATGTAAAGTTCTATGAACTAAGCGTTTGACAAACGAAACTTCACGAATTTACATGGTACTTTGAACACAAATGATCATAAGTACAAAACGTGTCTTGACGCACTAACAGTAAATAAAGCAAATACAACGTAAATTACTGTGCAAATAAAATAATAAATGCAGAGAATAATTTTGGAAATACTGGGAATTCTTATTACAATGCGACTAAACTTGGAATTGAGAGCATAACCATGTCTTGCTAACAAAATGGCTAAACTGCAGAACCTCGAAGAGCAGCGCCATTCTTGTTCATAAAGCAAGAAAAAAAATCTGATGTAGGCAGCACATGCCTTTCCTTATATAATGCAATGAATTTACTACTTTTATAGCAAAAACAAAATAGGTTATTCTTATAGTAGATACTTATATTCTTTCCAAGATATTCAATTTTCGTTAATTAGTCGTCATTTTCATCGATTTAGCGTCATTTTTATGCATTTGACGAGATTTTCGTTAATTTGGCTACATTTAAAAAAGTCGTCAAGTTGGTGACATTTCGCCAAATTAATCGCCAAAATCTCACCAAGCGTTATGGACGGAGAAATAAGTTATTCTTATAGCAGATAAATGACTATTGGCGTTCAAATACAAATGTATTACTCAAAGTATCTTTTCTTATGAATGGAACGAGCTAGATTCACGAGAATGATGTCACCAGATTTATCGCATGATATTACATATGAAAAGTGACTCCTGTTTTTCAACAGTTAATATATTTTTTTAATTTCTGGGATTTTATTATAAATGTATTTGAAAAATGTGTAATATCTCGAGAACGGTTCACGTTAGCGTTCTAAAGTTTTCGTCAATCGTTTTCTAAGGAAAAATGACATAAGAAATGTCTATTTGCGTAACTTTATTAAATGTTTTGCTTTTTTAAAAAATTCACTCGAAAATTTAGGGGGGTTCTGAACATTCGATTGCGTTTAAAAACAATAGGCTTCCAGTATTCACCGATTGTGATTTTTGTACCAAATTTTATTTGAATCGCTCCATTCGTTCGTGAGATATCGTCTCCACAGACTCACTGACACACACACACACACACATACATCATCTCAAAAATATTTGATCCGTGATCAGGGATGCTTGAAACGTGCTCTCCCGTCGAAACCTCGAATTCGAATTTTCGACCCCGTCACAATACTTTCCTTATACATTATGTATATAAGGAAAGTAATAAAATGCAGAAAATATAAACGAGAGGAAAATGTAAATCGTGTACATGGTTGTTTTGAAACAAGACATAAAAATATTTCTGTAAATTGCATTATAAAGACAAAAAAAAATTAAAGCATCAAGAGACGTTTAAAAATATCGGATTAAATAAGCTTAAAACCTTCCTCCCCGAACATTTATTATTATCTCTAAAAATACACAATTGGTATTTAAAACTGGAAAATCTCAACATTCTCCATTGCCTAAAGGGCTCTCTAGAGTCTAGACCTAACTTCAGAACAAAGAATTACGTAGTTCTGGAGTTTTTGATAACAAAGTTGGGGTATAAAGTTTCGTGAAAATCCATTAATCTGTGTTACAGCTATTGTGTACCCAAGCAATAGAGCTACAGCCAGATAGACAGACGGGCACCACTCCAAACATAGTCAAAACGTGATTAGGAAGTCCTGAAACATATATTGGCATCAAAATATCGAATTTGAAAATTTTTGTGAACGCAATACGTTCTATATACTATATTATAAGTAGTGTATGGGGGTGACTCTGGGACAAAACGACTATGTCATTTTGTATCCAGAGTCACCCCCATACACTACACTTTCCCCCATTTTTTTAAAAGTCAGGACAACCTCTTAAGACTAAAAATGCATAAAATCATTCAAAAATGCATAAAATCATTGAAAAATGTGTATTTTTAAAAAAAATAAAAAATCAAGAGAGTTTTGGGACTCTAAAATTTAATACATTTTAACTTATATTTAAGTCATATAAGACATTATTGAGACCATATCTATCAAAATCTTTGAATATATGAAAGAAAATAATATCAAATATATTAGAGATGATATTAAGATAAATGCGTGAAAAAGGGAGGACCTCCAAATGAATGGAAGCCCTCTAATATATTAAAAATGCTCTCTTTTTAAAGGGTGGGGTTGAGACCCCCCCTTTTTTTATAAAATTAAAAAGAATTATAAAAATATGTCAAAATTAAAAAAGAGGCAAGTTTTTGAAGACTATGATAAATATAAAGAAGAATATAAAATCTAAAGATTATCAATTAAATTTAGGAAAGATAAAAAAGAAATGACAAATAATATACTATATATAATAATAAATTTTCAGGTGGGGAAACATTACCCCCACCTAAATATGATACAATTAATCTTTAAAAATGATTAAGCTTTCTCTAATTCATATTCGTATTTATCATCAATCATACCCGTATACTTAAATATATTTCTTCCTTTATTGATTTTATATATTGATTCATCAGAAAGTTTACCATGTTTATTCGCAAGGTAATACTCTTTTTCTTCAACTTCCACATCTAACTTAACGATTACAGAATCTCCATATTTAGTATTAATTTTTCTCAATGATATCAGATCATATTTCCCAGGATATAAATCTTTTAATTTAAACGTTTTGGGATAACCTCTAAGTCTATTGAATTCTTCCATTTATTAGTAAACATTTTTATAAATATAAATTCACCCCGCTAATCATAATAGAATAAGTTCTTTGAAATAAAATATAAAACTCCTAATCCATTCAATTTAATATCTTCATTTTTTTCCTTTTTAATTAATACAGTCATCCTTTGAAAACTTTCTGATAATAGTTTTTTAGTATGATCATATTTTATATACAAATCATACAATTCTTTACAAAGATAAGTCAAATAGTAAATTTCTTCAGAATTTGTAAAATTTAAAGCTCGAATATCACTTAAACACTCATCCATTTATTAGTAAGCATTTTTTATAAATATAAATCCATCCATTCTTCATAATCTGTAAAACCTCTTTCTTCCATCTCTTTTTTAAGTTTTTCTCTGTATTCTTTATCAAACTTTGACTCTCTAAATATTTTTTCAGCTATAATATTTTTTTTGTTCATTATCAGAAATAGAAACATTAATTCTAAATAAAATACATTTTTATAAAATATTTATTTTTCATCTTTTCTCAAAAGATAAACACATTCGTTCAAGATTTTTTTAACTTCACAAATATCTTCAATAATTTTTTCTCTATAAGATTCTCCTTCATAATGACCAAACTTTTTATTTAATTCACTCATCTGTATAGCTTGTATTTTTTTCCAATAAACATTAAAAAAAGTGATCAGGTAATAGATCAAATTTGTATTTAATCAAATAACAAAAATCTAATTTATCCATAAATTCTTCTATAAAATTTTCACTAAATGTTTGATATCTAGCTATATACATCCAATTTAAATCATCTTTTAATACTCTCATGGTATCTTCTGTAAGATTTTGAAACATTGATACTTTATATAAATCTAAATAATCAGAAAATTTTATGATAAATTCGTTACTTAAAGTTTGATAATGAGAAATGTTTTCCCAATCTACTTTATCTTTACATTTTTCTATAAAATCTTCTGATAATTTTTGATATCTAGAAATTTTAGGCCAATCATCAGGTTGAACAAATTCTTCAATAAAAGAATCAGACAGTGATGAATATTGAAAAATTAAATCCCAATTTACATGATCTTTAAGATTTCTAATTATATCTTCAGAAAAATTATTTCTGGAAAATGCATTCCAATCGATATCCATTTAATGGTGAACGTATTTCAGAAAGGTATTTTTTCAATATGCATATAAGGTTTTAAAGTGTATGAATTACCCTCAGGTAATATCAATAATGTAATAATATCGTCACGTTTTCCATAGGCAAAACAAGTTACTGAATTTTTATGTCTCATTCCTAAATTTTCAAAAATTGCTTTACCGTTGATTTCTAGAGTAATCAGTGTATCTCGACTTTCATAATATATATATCTTCTTCCTAGTGGATGATCTATATCCATATGTATTAAATATACGGAAATTTTCATATACATATCTGTAGTTAATCGCACCTCTTGATCTAGTAATTTAGAACTCATCATGTTGAAATTTACTTTTTTAAATCCCCCATTTGTAAAAGTTTGAAAATCATCTTCTATGGTAACACAGATATATCTATTGCCTAAACATATTTTATTGACAGCATCATTATCATTTTCAGGTTCTGAAACATTCGTAATTATTTTATTTTTTGCATCAAATTTATCATTCTGTAATATTAATGTATTTTCTTCAAAATATCTTTTATTCGCAACATTTTTCCATCTTTAGGATCTGCTACACTTCTTATTCTTTTTCCTTTTGCATCGTAAGGTTTTCCTTCTGAAGAATGTTGTTGTTGAAACCCAGACCGTCCGACCTACCAGAAAGGTGTAAGGTAACTGTTTGGACGGTCGGGAAGTGCCACCCAATTTAGACCGGAACCCAGTGGGGGAGGCATCCACAGGGACCGTACCCTCCTTCCCCTACCACCAACCTCTCGGAAGGACTTTCGGACCCACATATTTAACGTGATCGTACTCCGCATGAACACGGCGGCAGTTTTGGCAGTGGCTGGAATCGAACCCGGGCCTACCGAGTGCAACTCCAGCGCGCTAACCAATGGGCTACCGCGCCCCTCTTCTGAAGAATGTTGTTGTTGTTGAGACCCAGACCGTCCGACCTACCAGAAAGGTGTAAGGTAACTGTTTGGACGGTCGGGAAGTGCCACCCAATTTAGACCGGAACCCAGTGGGGGAGGCATCCACAGGGACCGTACCCTCCTTCCCCTACCACCAACCTCTCGGAAGGACTTTCGGACCCACATGTTTAACGTGATCGTACTCCGCATGAACACGGCGGCAGTTTTGGCAGTGCCTGGAATCGAACCCGGGCCTACCGAGTGCAACTCCAGCGCGCTAACCAATGGGCTACCGCGCCCTCTTCTGAAGAATGTAAAGTTGTTTCATCTAATTCTTTTATTCTCTTACCTGTTTCTTCAGTAAAGGATAAAAAATCCTTATCATATTTAGTTTCTATAAGATGTCTCAATTCAAAATGATTATTCTCTATTTTATTCAAAACGAAACATTTAGTGGTTAAATCTAAATCATCTATAGGGTTTTCACAATTTTTTAAAATTCTATTTTCCATATCATAATTTCCATCATCCATTAATTTAAAACCTATACCAGGAGGTCCAATAGGCCCTTCTTTCATTTGATCATCATAAGGTGGATAATAAGCACTCATTTATTATAGCATTATTTTTATGATTTTAAATTCTTAACCATTGTTATAGTTTTATTTTTCAAATTTATAAAACATCTCTTTCTTTCTTTAAAAATAAAATAAAACTTATATTCCTTTTGAGTATTCATTAATCTCTCCCAATTAAATTCAATATCTAAATTATTTAAATCGGTATAGTTTTCATGATTTGATAAGTCAAAATAAAAAATAGTATACAATTTTCCAAAATTCTTCTTATTTATCAAACATCTTCACTATTCTTTCTTATTTCTTTTTCTAATTTTACTAATTTAATTGAATCTTTTATTTGCTTTATAAGCTTTTGTTTTCGTTCTTTTTCTAATTTGTTCATTTATATAATATTATTTTTTTACTGCAGCTAATTTTATTTTTTACTGCAGCTAATTTTACTGTTATATAAATGATAAAAATTAAAGATTACACGGAACCAGATGAGTTACCTGATCCTAAACAGCATCCTTTGTTACCTAAACATCCATTTAGATTGCTTACAACAGGGCCTTCAGGTTCAGGTAAAACAAATTTACTGTTAAATATGATTTATGATTTTTTAAATTTTGATGCACTATATATATATATGCAAAAGATTTATACGAACCTAAATATTCTAAATTATAAGAAAAATATACAATGTTTGAAGATATAGAAAGAGAAGATATTTTAAAATGTAAAAATATAAAGAATAAGAAAACATTATCAGAATTATATGATAAATACAATAAAGAAGTATTCTTTTCTTCAGATGATTTTATTACTGTAGATGATTTAAATCCTTCATTAAAGAATTTAGTTATTTTCGATTATTGTGTGACTGAGAAAGATCAAAAAACCATTCAGAAATTATTTATCAGAGGTAGAAAGAAAAACGCATCTATTATTTATTTATCACAGTCATATTATTCAACAATATAAGAAAGAACTGTAATTACTTTATATTTTTCAATCTACAACCAAAAGAAATGCAACAGATTATAAGAGAGATAGATGGTAAATTAAGTACTGAAGAATTCAAACAAATATATAATAAAAGTGTTCAAAAACAATACGATTTTTTAATGTTAGATTTAGTTAATCTAAATATGAGATACAGAAAAAAAATTTGATTCTATATAAATGATATGGAAGAATATTTAAAAAAAAGATTGTATGTTTACAGAAAGAGTAGAAATTTGTATTAAAAGATAAGTATTTCATTATCAGTAAGTAAGGTCATTCTAAGTGGAACGGGTTTATCAGCAATAGCCTTTCTTCCGCTTGCTTTTTTAAGTTTATCGGTTGGTTGGTATAGTAGAAGCTATTGATCTTGCATTAAAAATATCAGAAAGAAAAGAAGAATATAGACATTGTTATAATTTTTATAAAGAACTCATTAATTCGTTTAAAGCTAAGGAAATGACAGAAGAAGAAATTTATATGCGACAAAAGGATTTCATAAAAAGTTTAAAATTTAATCCAGTTGAAAAATATGTAAAACAAATGCAATTGAATGGATATAAATTTATTCATTCTAAATAAATGGTTTGTAAAAAGAAAGGTGGTGATATTGTTGGATGGTTACAAGATAAAATAAATCCTCCAGAAATGCATTTACCAGGATATCAATATTGTGGTCCATTTACAAAATTAGAAAAAAGATTAAAAAGAGGTGATCCTGGAATAAATAGAGTTGATAAAGCTTGTAAAAAACATGATATTGAATACAATAAAACAAAAGATACAAAAATGAGACATGTTCCTGATCAAGAATTAATAGACGATTTAAATGCTATACAAGATCCAATATTTCGAGAAAGAATAGATAGAGGATTGTTTATTAAACCTATTATTAAAGCTAAAATAAAATCTGGGTTAGGAATTTCTACTTCTATGTATTGTGTCAAGTGTAAAAAGAAAACCGAAAATAAAAATTATCATGAAACTACTTCTAAAAATAATAAACCAGTTGGTAAAGGTATTTGTACAATTTGTGGTAGTAAAAAAAATACTTTTTTAGGATTAAAGAGTTAAAAGAGACATATTATAATCCAGAAACAGGTTATTGTGGTATTCAAGAATTGAAAAGAAAAACAGGATTACCTAATGTTGAAGTATTTTTACATGAACAAGATGTATATACTAGATATAAACCTGTCATTCGTAAATTTAAAAGAAGGAGAGTTTATGTTCCAAACAGTAATAATCAATTTGACGCTGCTTTGTTATTTATAAAAAATTATAGCAAATATAACGATGGAGCTAATTATTTGTTAACAGTTATAGATGCTTTTAATAAATATGCTTGGGCTTTCCCTTAAAAAGAAAAACATCTGAAGAAGTCGTACAAGGTTTTAAACAAGTTTTTAAAGAAAGAATACCAAAATTTATATTAACGGATGAAGGTACTGAATTTACAGGAAAAGTTACACAAAAATTATTCAAAGATAATAATATACATTGGTTTACGACTTATAATAAAGAAATAAAATCTGCAATAGCTGAGAGATTTAATAGAAGTATAAGAGAAAAAATTATAAAATATATGCATGCTAACAATACTAAAAGATATATTGATGTACTACCCAAATTATTTAAAAATTATAACAATTCATATCATAGATTAATAAAAATGACACCCGTTGAGGCTAGTCGAGACGAGAATGAATCTCAAGTTTATAAAAATTTATATACTAAAAAGATCATAAAAAAAACTAAATTTAAGATAGGGGATAGTGTTAGAATATCAATAATTAAAAAAACATTCAGGACAGTAGATGATTCTACATTTACTGAAGAGATTTTTATAGTATCTGAAGTATTAAAAACAGATCCTATTACTTATCGATTAAAAGATTTAAACAGTAAAGAAATTGAAGGAACTTTTTATGAAAATGAAATGGTAAAATATAATAAAAAAGATGATGTATATAAAATTGAAAAAATCATAAAAAAGAAAGGAAATAAATATTTTGTAAAATGATTAGGATATCCAGATGAATTTAATAGTTGGACATCTGAGTTATGCGATTTATGACATAGTAAGGATATAATTCTTTTTATATTCTTTATTATCAATAAAATATGTTTCAAACAATTTTATAAACTTTATCATCCATATATGAGGAATTAAATAATAGTTTTTACAAGATAATGAACCTATTATTATATAAAACCCCCAGATCTGGGAGTGGCATATTTATCATCTTTGACGAATGTTTTATTAATGAATCAGGAGATGTGATAGTTTTAGAAAATAAATAATGAAAAGAAAATTTTGAAAGAAATTTTGAAAAGAAAACAGATAAACTATTCAAAGAGTATGTCAAAATGTTTTTAAAAATTAAATTAGAAACGGATGATAAATTAAAAAACCAAAAGATTTCAAAAATAAAAAAGATTATGAAACATACATTAATAATTATAAAAAGATTGTCAAATAAAAATTAGATATTGATTTAGGTGATATAAAAGAAAATCCAGGAATGAGATTTATAGCAAAATCTGTTTAAATTCATTATAGGGTAAGTTTGGACAAAGAAAAAATATGAAAGAAACTGAATATGTAATAGAGTTTTGGAAGTTTTTTATAGTATTATATTGAATGATAAAATTTAAGAGAGAGAGAGAGAGAGAGAGAGAGATTTGAATATGATATTTTAAATGATGATTGTGTACAAATGGATTATAAGATGAAAGCTGCATATACCAAGAATAACTTTAATACGAATATTTATATATCAGCTTTCACAACTAGTTCCGCTAGAATAAGATTATATAAAATGCTTGATAAACTAGGATATAAAGTAATGTATTATGATACAGATGGTATTGTTTATATTGATGAAGGTACTAATAAAGTTAAAACAGGTTGTATCTTAGGAGAATGGACAGATGAATTAGGAGAAGATAATTATATGACATCGTGGATTTCTGGGGCCAGTAAAGATTATGGTTATATTCTTAATGATGGATCTGTGAAAGGTAAAGTAAAAGGTTTTAAAATGAATTATGAGAGTGAAACTAAGCTCAGTTTCGATGAAAGAATGAAAACAATAACAGGTGAAACTGAACATATAGATGTAGAAATAAATCAGTTTCAAATACAAAAAGATAGAAATTTTAAAGTGAATAAAACGAATAAAAGATACATGTTTGGATATGATAAAAGAAGAATTTTAGATAATTTTGATACTGTACCATATGGTTATTAATATTTATATTTATTTAAAATAAATAGCAAAATGGCCCACCTGGGGTGATCTGGATGTCTGATTCCAACAGCTGTTTTAGAATTCTAGAATCAGAGTTCCAGATCACCCCATGAACCAGGCCCACAGGCCTAGGAGAAGGACAATACAAACACATAACATATAGGACATAGAATCCACAAGATTCAACACACCACTTATTAAATCGATGAGTGCTGCTGTATTGGAACAACGGCGAGAGCAGCTGACGTCAATTTATGGCTCCGGTTCAATAAACCATCAACTCTAATTGATTAACAACCTGAGAGAGGTCGGGATTTGAACCTGGGGCCTCAATGTTTATAGCCCCGTGCGCTAGACGTTGAGCCATGGGTACGCGAAATATGAAGAACAATTCATTAATATAACCTTTACATTGAAAACAAAAAACAATTTTAAACGAGTCATTTTTCAAGCAGTATGCGAGAATACTTTAAAAGTTCAATAGTTTTAATTTATCTGATCTACAAATAGCGAAAATAATGTTTATAAAACGTTATAAATACTTTTAAAATGAGAGACATAAATATATATCGTTTGATGCTGCCATCAAGCGAAACAAATCTGCAACAAGTTAAATAAATATTATTTTCTCTTCATTCGTAACGCTACGTAATGAAGGACGTCATAGAGATAGTTCGTAATCAAGACTACTTCTACTCAAGGTTGAATACACTTCCTTTCGACTCGCCGTGAAGCTACAAATTTTAATGATAAACAAATCAAATTAATGATAAACAAATCAATTATTTGTCATTTCTTTTTTATCCTTCCTAAATTTAATTGATAATCTTTAGATTTTATATTCTTCTTTATATTTATCATAGTCTTTAAAAAAGATATCTGAGACGATCCTATTTTGGGATCGTGTTATCTAAACTTGCCTCTTTTTTAATTTTGACATATTTTTATAATTCTTTTTAATTTTATAAAAAAAGGGGGGTCTCAACCCCACTCTTTAAAAACAGAGCATTTTTAATATATTAGAGGGCTTCCATTCATTTGGAGGTCCTCTTTTTTCACGCATTTTTCTTAATATCATCTCTAATATATTTGATATTATTTTCTTTCATATATTCAAAGATTTTGATAGATATGGTCTCAATAATGTCTTATATGACTTAAATATAAGTTAAAATGTATTAAATTTTAGAGTCCTAAAACTCTCTTGATTTTTTATTTTTTTAAAAAATACACATTTTTGAATGATTTTATGCATTTTTGAATGATTTTATGCATTTTTGGTCTTAAGAGGTTGTCCTGATTTTTAAAAAAATGGAGGAAAGTGTAGTGTATGGGGGTGACTCTGGATACAAAATGACATAGTCATTTTGTCCCAGAGTCACCCCCATACACTACTATTATATATACTGATTAAAAACAATGAGCCAAACTTTTCAAGGTGGCAGTACAAACCAAACGAAGTATTTTTCGTCATAGTTTACCGGGTCGGATATGAAACATAAAAGAGTTATAGGGCGATGGATTGAGCGAGAGTGCCCCATAGCTTAGCCCCCACCATCGTCCCATCTGCCCTGTCTTGAGTTCTTTTTGTGGGGTTACCTCAAGAGTCTCGCCTAATGGTGTTATTACACGGAGCAATTCCTTTCAGCAATTTTTCAGCAACACCATACATTTCAATGGGAAGAAATCTTGCCGCCGAATTGCCGCAATTCCTTCGTACTCGGCAATAAAAATTGCTCAATTTCTGTGCAGCGAACCAATCAGAGGACGATAAAATTGAACGTCACTCCTACCGCCTTTTCTTTCCTTATTTGCATTCAAAATGGCGATGGCGACTATGATGCAAACACGTCGAAGCAGCTCAATTACGTTAGAATCTGGAGATAGAAATAATAATATAACTTCTACCAAATTACAGACACCTGTGGGATAAAAAATATCCAAATTATACGATAAAACACACTAAAGAATGCTTTCTGAAATCAGCGGCATTAAACAGGAGGGCCTGTTAGAAAGGAGGGGCTTACAGTATCCTTGCCGGGCGGAATTGCTAAAGTCTGGAGATGTAAAAATAATAATATAACTTTTACCAAATTACAGACACCTGTTGGTCATGTGGTCTGGGCCTTCCATAGCATGGGCCTTCCTGGGCATATAAAAGATCCAAATTATACGAAAAAAACAACTAAATAATGCTTCTTGGCATGAACTCGGCATTAGAGAGGAGGGGCGTTTTAGAAAGGTGGGGCCTAAAGTATCATTGCCGGGAGGAATTACTAAAGTCTGGAGATGGAAAAGCAATAATAGAACTTTTAACAAATTACAGACACCTTTGGGATATAAAAGATTCAAAGTATACGAAAACCACACCAAAGAATGCTTTCTGAAATGAAATCGGCGCCATTAGATAGAAGGGGCCTGTTAAAGAGGAGGAGCATAAAGTATGATTGGCGGGCGGAATTGCCGAAGTTCGGAAATAAAAATTGCCCTGTGTAATAACACCATTAGACACTCGCCTTGGATCTGAAGAGGAACTCGTAGTCACAATTTCGGCCTCTGCTGCCTAAGTGCGCGACATGCATGGTCTGTTTGAGAGAATTCGCTAATCCCTCCATCGCCGCTGTGAGACGTGCATTCAGGTTGGCGGTCGCTCTTTTGAGCCATTACAGTAATTATTGTGTATTAAATGTTATTTTATAACTTCGTAGTCATTCTTGTGTTTTCATCTCACCTCATCGGCTTCATCATTAAGCGCCCATTGGCGCCACTACGTTTCATTTCCGAGCCGGTAAACTATGACGAAAAATGCTGGGTTTAGTGTTGAAGGCCCAGACCACATGACCAACCCTAAGGCATGTGGCAGCTTAATGTGTGGCCGGGAAAGGCTGGGTTTAATGTGTACTACCATCTCGTAAAGTTTGGCCCATCTATTTTTAATCACCATGCAATGAGAAAGTAAAAATATTTGGAATATTAGAAATCTATTGAGACGTGTACCCTTGTACTGCAACAGGGTTTTATTTTGTTTTCGAATAATAAAACAGTTATTAGTTGGGCAAATACTCACTTCTTGTGAAAAGAAAGCATCCTTACGTTTGTGATAAATTATAACTACAATTTTCAACACTCGGGTTGATTCCTTAAGGAAAATTAAGTGATTTATAGAGGTGTTGGGCCAACGTCCGTTATCAATTCTTCGGGGTTTTCCCTCACACCACTAAAAACAATCTGATGTGGGCAACACATGACATTCCTTATATAATGCAATGAATTTACTTTCCTTCCAAGATATTGAATTTTCGACAATTAGTCATCATTTTCATTGATTTAGCGTCATTTTTATCCATTTGGCGAGATTTTTGTTAATTTGGCAACAATTAAAAATGTCGCCAAGTTGGCGACATTCCTCCAAATTCGTCGCCAAAATCTCGCCAAGCGTTATGGACGGAGAAATACGTTATTCTTACAGCAGATAAATGACTATTGGCGTGCAAATACAAAAGTATTACCCAAAGTATATTTCTTCATGAATGGAACGAGCCAGATCCACGAGAATGATGTCACCCAATTTATCGCATGGTATTACATATGAAAAGTGAACATGTTTCTCAATAGGAAATATATTTTTATTTATTTTATATAACTTTTTGACAATTTTTTTGAAAAATGTACAATATCTCGAGAACGGTTCATGTTAGCGTTCTAAAATTTATGTCAATCGTTTTCTAATAAAAAAATTACATAATAAATGTCTAGTTGTGTAATTTTACTAGCGGTTTTGATTTTTTGACGATTTTTTTCAAAATTTCACTCGAAATTTTGGGGAGTTCTGAACATTTGATTGCGTATAAAAACAATAGGCTTCCAGTATTTACAGATTGTGATTTTTGTACCAAATTTCGTTCGAATCGGTCCATTCGTTCGTCAGTTATCGTCTCCACATACTCACTGACACACACACACACATACTTTCACACACACAGACAGACATCACTTCAAAAATGCTTGAAAAATTGCCCGTCGAAAACTCGAATTCGAATTTTCGACCCCATCACAATACTTTCCTTGTACATTATGTATATAAGGAAAGTAATAAATTATGAAAGAAAACAAGTTTTTTAATGCCCTCCACAAGAGTGGAGCACGGAAAAGTAGAAAATGAACTTCAATCAGAGTCGGAAATGAATCAAGCTGAGGGTGTATAGGCAGATAAAATTCAATATACATAATTTAAAAATCTTATCATTACCTAAAATTGATATTATGCAAAAAATTGTAGAATTGTAGAAACTATTTTAGACACCCACAGCCTTAATTCGGTTCAACTTTGAGTATGATTCAAATTTATCTTCTCCTCTTCCGTGCATCAATGTTGTGTAGGGGAGGACATTGAAAAAACGTGTTTTTTCTCATAATTTTTTTAAAATCCTGTACAATGCAGGAAACTTATAACAGACATATATAAAGCGAAGAAAGCCATTCATAAATGGGAGAGGAGATTATTTTATCAGAAAAAGGCAGATTGTAAAGTATGCTTTTCGCAAAGACTTTCTAATGCCTAGTTGTCACTAGAAGCGAAGAGCGCTAGATCAACCAGCCAATGTGGAGTGAGAGAGAAAGAGAGTAAGAGACGGAGAGAGAAAAGGAGTAAGAGAGAAAGGGAGTAAAAGAGGGAGAGATCGAAAGGAAGTAAGAGAGAGAGTGAAAGGGAGTAAGAGAGGGAGAGAGAAAGGGAGTAAGAGAGGGAGAGAGAGAGAAAGGGAGTAAGAGAGAGAAAGGGAGTAAGAGAGGGAGAGAGAGAAAAGAAGTAAGAGAGGGAGCCAGAGAAAGGTAGTAAGAAAAAGAGCGAGAGAAAGGGAGTAAGAGGGGGAGAGAGAGAAAGGGAGTAAGAGAGGGAGAGAGAAAGAGAGTAAGATAGGGAGAGAAGGAGAGAGAGAAAGAGAGAGAGAGAAAGAGAGGGAGAGAGAGAAGGGAGTAAGAGAGGAAGAGAGAGAAAGAGAGGGAGAGAGAGAAGGGAGTAAGAGAGGAAGAGAGAGAAAGAGAGAGAGAGAGAAGGGAGTAAGAGAGGAAGAGAGAGAAAGAGAGGGAGAGAGAGAAAGAGAGGGAGAGAGAAAGAGATGGAGAGAGAAAGGGAGTAAGAGAGGGAGAGAGAAAGGGAGTAAGAGAAGGAGAGAGAAAGGGAGTAAGAGAGGGAGGGAGAGAAAGGGAGTAACACAGGGAGAGAGAGAAAGGGAGTAACACAGGGAGAGAGAGAAAGGGAGTAACACAGGGAGAGAGAGAAAGGAAGTAACACAGGGAGAGAGAGTAAGAGAGAGAGAGTTGGATTTCTTTTACCTCCAGTAGAACTCTCGCATATACCGTGTCTTCCCACTGGCTAGTTGATTTAACATCAATGATAGTCGCGTTTGGTGAAAGTAGGCGCAAGCTGGCTGTATTTATATTATATTCTAAAGAAAACATTTTGTTTAACACCCTGTGGGAGATCCAGACCAGCGTTCAGTTGTAACACATACTCGTATATTGTTATCGAAAAATTAAAAAAAAATCTGAAGATAATATGCAGTATACCATGATGTGATGAACAATATCTTAGGACATAATTATTCTGTGTCATAAAACTTTGTACGAATGCCAATCCTTTAAAATATCCATAATGCAATCTTTCTTTCGTTTAGAATGTTTTTTGCACTCTTTAAACCAGAACATATTAACCTACTTTTCTTTGTCTTAAACGGGGGATTGGAACGAAAAAATTGTCAGAACATCAGAAATCTATTGAGTCTTTTATACGTCTGAAACTTGAACAGGGTATATTTTTTTTTCAGGGTTCGCATCACGTATTTAATCCTCGGATTTCTCCCACACCATTCGGAGAGGAGGGGGAATGGG
Source organism: Amaurobius ferox (assembly GCA_951213105.1). NCBI lineage: Eukaryota > Metazoa > Arthropoda > Arachnida > Araneae > Amaurobiidae > Amaurobius > Amaurobius ferox. Next base: position 116,289,297 of record OX578152.1, read on the forward strand.
GATCCCAAGAGGAGGAGGTGGAGAGGAGTGATGTTTGTAAATGTTTCAAACGGTGTGCAATGCTATTTTATTTTCTGATTCTGTTTTCGTCTGTTTAAGGACACGTTTGGCTTTGGCTTTTAGTGGGTGTCCGAAATCTGATGTCGCTCACAGCGGCACAGAAGTGTATCTAATGTGAAGTATTTTTGCATTAAGAAATTCAATTTTTAAAGTGTGGTTTTGGTTTCTAACCACCCCGATCGAATACAAGTTTTATTTACCGAGTTCATTAGGAAAGTCTTTAGGGCATACAGATCACTTTGAAAAGAAAGGTCCATGAGTGTACACGTTAGGTTTATCTATGTATAAAGAGCGGTTTTATGGAGTTCTACGTTGCTTGAAAGAAATAAGGCTGAATATTGAATCCATTTTTAATTTATTTACAACAATGTGGAATTATTCAATGCGGAATTACTCAATGTGGAGTTTTATGTTGCATAAGACATCAGATAATAAAATCGAAGCTGGATACTGAACTCATTTTTAATTTATTTATAGAATGGATATTATCATGGCGGTAAAAGAAAGGCGTTAAAACTTCATACTAACAAAACGCCACTGTCGTTTCAGACAATCATTCAGGTGGCGCTGGGATGAGAAAAGTAGTGCTGCATTGTATACATTTCTATGGCGAAGAGCTTAAAATATTTATTTAAACTGTTCATTTTGTAAAAATAAATTATGAGCGCAATGCAAAGTTGAACAGAAACAATAAAGAATATTTCTACAAATTCAAAATTATTTTACCTTCCAATTATTACTTTCATTATATACATAATGTATAAGGAAAGTATTGTGACGGGGTCGAAAATTCAAATTCGAGTTCTCGACGGGAGAGCGCGTTTCAAACATCCCTGATCACGAATCGAACATTTTTGAAGTGATGTCTGTGTGTGTGTGTGTGTGTGTGCGTGTGTAAAAGTATGTGTGTGTGTGTCAGTGAGTCTGTGGAGACGATAACTGACGAACGAATGGAACGATTCGAACGAAATTTGGTACAAAAATCACAATCCGTAAACACTGGAAGCCTATTGTTTTTATACGCAATCGAATGTTCAGAACCCCCTAAATTTTCGAATGAAATTTTGAAAAAATCGTCAAAAAATTAAAACTGCTAATAAAGTTACGCAAATAGACATTTCTTATGTACTTTTTCATTAGAAAACGATTGGCATAAATTTTAGAACGCTAACAATCGTTTTCGAGATATTGTACATTTTTCAAAAAAATTATCAAAAGTTATATAAAATAAAAAATAAAAATAGTTTCTATTGAGAAATATGTTCACTTTTCATATGTAATATCATGCGATAAATTTCGTGACATCATTCTCGTGGATCTAGTTCGTTCCATTCATGAAAAAAGATACTTTGAGTAGTACTTTTGTATTTGAACTCCAATAGTCATTTATCTGCTGTAAGAATAACTTATTTCACCATCCATAACACTTGGCGAGATTTTGGCGACGAATTTGGCGGAATGTCGTCAACTTGGCGACATTTTAAATTGTTGCCAAATTAACAAAAATCTCGCCAAATTGATAAAAATGACTAAATCAATAAAAATGACGACTCATTGAAGAAAATTCAATATCATGGAAAGAATATAAGTATCTACTATTAGAATAACGTTTTTTTTAGCTGTAAAAGTAGTAAATTCATTTCATTATATAAGGAAAGTCATGTGTTGTCCACATCAGATTTTTTTTTAACTGCATATATTCTGTACACTATCCTACAACTATGAAAAAACACCGATTAATTATACACATAATGAGGGAACAATTCATTTAAAAATAATCAAAAATAAATATACTAAATACTACGTCTTTCTGTTGTGCCAACTAACAATAGCAGCTACTTTACTAACACTAGCGACACTTAGATATAATTCTCAAAGCATTATGGCATTTTTAAGCGTTTCACTCATAGGAGTTTTATCTCCTTCTTTCTAACTCCATGGATATTATAATACCCCCTTTTTGTGTTGTGACTACGCAGACAGTGATTGGGTGTGGTCTTTTATTACAGTAAGATACCCAATTTAAAAAGAAACTTTTTTTTTAATTACTTACAGGCAGAATGCCCGCGGACCTCACTAGTCTATAAGGTAACCATGCCCGATTGAATAAAAGAGTTTGCAACGAAGCATTTAAAATATTACGTTATTGAACTTGCTAACAAAGCGAAATAATTGAAAACATTTTATTGTACAGTTGTAAATCATTAAATAAAATAGTATGGAAACGAGTCAACTAATGAATACTTTAAAATCAAAGACAACCAAAAAATAGGCTTAAAAGCATTTCATAAAAATTTCTTTTTTGCGACGTTCTAAAATCACACGGTCATAGCGCCTTCAGGCACTATTATGCCTCTCATCAGTGGCGAAGTTTCACTTCGATTTGTTTGTAATCTGAAGCACTTTTTGAAAATAACAAAAGATGACTGCGGTATCTTCCCATAAGACTAAAGAATACAGAACAGCTCAGTGTTTAGGGTTTGAAAACTGTACTCGGAGAAACCGAGGTCGATTTCTGGCTTTAACCCAAATTGTGCTCACGAATAGTACGAGCACGTTAAATATGTGGGTCTGAAAGTCTTTACGAAGGATTGGTGCTAGAGGAAGGAGGACATTTCCTGTGGATGTAGCCCCACTGGATTCATATCTAAATCGTGTAGCACTGTGTAAACAGTCTTATGCTCCAACCGGGAATCGAATCCTGGATCTCCGGACTGGCCAGGCGACGCTCTGTCGTTGAGTTACTGGGACGAAATTGCAAACGCTAATTGTCGAAGTGGAATCTGCATTCTCCACCCTCTATTGTTAGATTGGCGGTCTACTGGCAATTTGACTGACCTCCTCCTGCTAGTTTTACCTCAGGTTAGCTTCCGGCTACTACTCTTTTTACTCAGGTTAGTATCCTGCGTGGTCGTAATCCTCTGCATTTGAGATCGGCGCACAATCTTCCAGACTCCACTGCATCCGTACTAGTCGTACTGGGGTCCCTTTCAGACCTCCGGCTTCTTTGCATTAACCTACAGGGTTGATTTGTTTGGACGCCATTGTAAAAGCCTTGCTGCCCCAACTGGGAATCGAACCCAGGATCTCCGAACGGGTCAGCCGACGATCTACTGTTGAGCTACTGGGACGAAATTTCTTATTGTTAATGTGTACTTTGCACCTGTACCGACCGTCCAAACAGATACCTTACACTCTCGGGTAGGTCGGTCAGTCTGGGTCGAAACAAAAAAAAAAGCTTTCATATTAGTGTCACAAAATGAACGGTTGTTATGTTTAGCAGCGTCGTTATTAAAATTTATCTGTAAACATTTCAGAAACATATTTAGAATATCAAGAATATATAATTGGGAGTTGAGTCAAGAAAATATAAACATAATCCGAGCTCCGACGAACGCTCAGGAGGCGTGACTGAATAAAAAAATTGTCGAAACATAAGAAATCTATTGAGCCCTCTACCATCAAAACCACAACATATATTTTTTTTTTAATATTTCACATCACGTCTGTAATCCTCAGATTTCTCCCACACCATTTGGGGGAAGGGGGCAGGGAAGACCCAGAGGAGGAGGTGAAGAGGAAGAAAGGATGTTTGTAAATGTTTCAGAGGCGGTGTGCATTACTATTTTCTCTATTTCTGTTTACTTCAGAGTACATTCTGTTCAGGCTTTTAGTGGATCCATTGGGGTCTCCCACAGCGAGTCAGTTCTCTAGCAGGAAACACTTTATGATGAAATTCGTTTATGAAAGGTCCTTTTCAAATGCAGCGCTGATGTGCTCTTTGTCTTAGAATTCGATTATAATACAATGAAAAATCTTGGTCTGATTTCCTTTTAACTATCCTAATAATATGTAATACGATGAAATTTGGTTAAAGGGACCTCTCTTGGGATTGAGATATCCGGTGACTTTATGAAAATGGTGACAGTCCCTGTGTGAAGACAATATGGTTACTTTAAGAAACGTGGTGACTTTAGCCAGGTGGTCAGTGTACTAAGGTGGTCACTTTACCAGGTTTCAGTGTGTATGTTAAAGCATGGTGGGGTTAAATATCTGATTCTCGTAGGTTTTATGGGTTTATAAGGTTTGAGAGTCCGTGACAATGTGAATTAACTATTTTTAGTTTTCCTACAACATATCGCATACTTAAATGGAAAGTATTGCAATGAGGTCAATAATACTCGTGGATGTAGAAGGATCATCACTTTTGGAACTAAATATGAATCAACCATTTTTTTAGCATTGCCTATGGAAAATTATATCTTTCTAATAAAGCGAGAAAACATTTGAAATTTAGTACATTTTTATTTTCCGTACAATACATGATAATGTAGAGGGGAAATATTGTAATCGTGGCAAAAGGCGCAACTCATGTTTCCGATGCATCTACATGTTTCAAGCACCTTAGGACATGATAAAACTATTTTTAGCGTGAGGTCTATCTGTGCAATGCATGTACCACTGTAACTCAAAAACTTGTCGACCAAATTTCACAAAATTTTATAGGTAGGTAAATCACTTTTGGGTTATCTTGGTGATGATTAAATTTTGGTACGATTCAGGAGGAAAAGAACCTGCCTTTTGTTTTGCGAAATGGCCCTCAAAAATAATTTGTACAATCCACTCTAACTGAAAAACTAATTGACCAATTTTCACAAAATTTGGTAGATGAGTGACTTATGAGTTACTCTGGTGGATTAAATTTTGGTACGATTCGAGAAAAACGCCTGCTATTTCTGAAATGGCCTTAAAAATTATATGCTCTGGCTAAGAAACTAATTGACCACATTTCAGGAATTTGGTAAATAAGTAACTTATAGGTTACTGTGGTGTGTGCTGCTGATTAGATTTCGGTACAATTCAGAAAAAAATAAGTCATGTTTTTTGTGAAATAGCGCCCCAAAATCGTCAAAATCTAAAATAAAACACTACATATGCTCAAATGTATCAATTTGATGGTTGTTTTATACGTAATTTCTAACAACGAAAAGAATAAGACGCACTCTATTAGTCCAAGCTGGATAATTCTCAAAACATTGAAGTTTCTTTAATTTTGAGGAGCTGAAAATTTTTTCACTATAGTTAAAAAACTATTTATTGAAATTTCTTAAAATTTAGTAGTTATTTCCTTTGTGAATTGTGCTGATTTTGATTAGATTTTGACATGATTGGGAAAAATATAGCAGATTTCCTTTTGCAAAATGGCCAGCAAAGATCGAGAATATCTGAAATAAATGACTAAAATTGCTGAAATGTATTAATTATGTACTTGTTCTTCGTGTAATTTTTGACAATAAAGCTAATAAAATTGACTTCATGGCTCTAGGATGAACCGTTCGCGAGATAGTTTATTATTTTTTTTAATTTTGAAGAGCTAAAGCCGCTTAAAAATGCAATAAGTTGCTAAATAAAAAATCTGATGTGGGCAGCACAGGACTTTCCCTGCAGACTTATATCCACGTTCTCATTATTTTAATTCAATATAATTCACTTTTAATTCAATTTTCGTTCTAATTTGGTAACTGGAATTATTTTCAAAGGTGGCGTGGAGAAAATACGAAAAAACTAAAATATCTCGAGAACGGCTAGTCCTAGTGTAATGGGGTTGGTGTTATTCTTTTCTTCGTTAAAAATTACGTATTAAACACGCATTTAATGGATATATTTGAGTATACGTAGTTTTTATTTTAGATTTTGACGATTTTTGCAGGCCATTTTGCAAACAAAAAGCAGGTTATTTTTTTCCGATTCGTACCAAAATCTAATCAGAACCAGGATAACCTACAAGAAACTTATGTACCGAATTGTGTGAAATTCGGTCCATTAGTTTTTCAGCTAGAGTGAATACAGGCAATTTTTACGGGCCATTTCACAAAAAAAGGCGGATTCTTTTATCTCGAATCGTACCAAAAACTAGTCAGCACCAGGGTCGCACTCCAATGACTTACCCACCAAATTTTATGAAATTCGGTCGTTAGAGTGGATACAAAATCTGCACAGACAGACAGGAAGACAGACAGACACGCAGACAGACATACACACAGACAGACCACACGCAGAAGCCAAGCTAAAAATTGTTTTTTCGTATTCCAGAGGTCTCGAAAGGTGTAGATCCGTCGAAAACTCGAGTTGCGATTTTTGGCAGGATTCCAATAATTTCCCTATACATTACTATGCATTGCAGGGAAAGTAAAAAGTGTATTCAAAATGTAAATTGGCTATAATACCAGAAAAGAAACCAAAACCATGTTATTTTCTGCAATTAAAAGTGAATTTAATGCATCATGAAAAATTAAGAAAATGAATTTGAGTCTTTAGTGAAACTCGTGTGTGGCTCACATCAGATTTTTACTTTCCTTGCAATACATGGTATTGTTTACGGAAAGTACTGGAATCACACCGAAAATCGTAACTCGAGTTTTCGACGGATCTACACGTTTTGACCCCCCCCCCCAGAACACAAAAAAAAATTATTTTAGCGCCACGTCTGTGTGTGTATCTGTGTGTGTGTCTGTCTGTGCAATGTATGTATCTACTCTAACTGAAAAAGTAATTGACCAAATTTCATAAAATTTGGAAGGTAAGTAACTTAAGGGTGACCCTTGTGCAGATCAGACTTTGGTACGATTCTGGATAAAATAATCCGCCTTTTTTACGAAATGGCCCGCAAAAATTGCGTATATCCACTCTAGCTAAAGAATAATTTACCAAATTTCACAAAATTTGGTAGATAAGTCACTTGTAGAATAATCTGGTGCTAATTAGATTTTAATACGATTCGGAGAAACATAACGTAGATTTTTGTTCGCAAAATGGCCCTCAAAATTATTTAAATCTAAAATAAAAGACTACATATGCTCAAATGTATTAAATTCGTGTTGGATACATAATTTTTTACGATAAAAATATTAAGACCAACCCCATTACTCTAACACTAGCCGTTCTCGAGATATTTTAGTTTTTTCGCAATTTTGATACCTGCCTTGAAATATACGTGAATTGAAAGGGCAGATTCAGTGTCATTTAAAATAAGCATGCGTGTTTTTTTTTAATGCAACAAAACTCAATTTAATGAATTATTAAAAAAATAAAAATAAAATTAACTTAGGTCTGCAGGGAAAGCCATGTGCTGCTTATATCAGATTTTTTAAACCGTAAATAGTCCTCAAACTGCTGTCTTCATGAATTTTTGAAAATAAAAAATACTTCGTTAGTAACAGTATAAATTTGTTGATTCATTATATTAATCTCTCTCGAAAGTTAAAAGATATTTTTCGACAGGAAAAATTGAGTCACTATGACCGTAGAGAAATTTCTGTCAATAGAAAAATGTTGACATGACCCACGAAGGTAGGTTTTGCCATTTCGAACTCCCCACTAGGGGGCGCTTCTATAATTTTTATTCCATCGTTCTAACCTATCCAATACGCTCTATTCACATATAATATATATATAGTTAAAATGAAAATAAAGTTCAAATTGTTTCCGAAGTTCAAGCACGGGCAATTGTGCTCGGAACACAAGACATCTATTGTTTCCTCTACTGTTAAAAAATGAATGAGAATTTTCTTTTCAGATTCTAATCCTCGGATTTCTCCGTCACCATTTGCGTAAAAATCCTAAGATAAGCAAATGTATATAAAGACTTGGGGGCGGTTTGCTGCAAATGGTTCAAAATGTGTGCAATGTTATTTCTCTGTCTCTCTTTCTTTTCTTCCTTTAAAACACGTTTAGTTTAGGGCAGTTTTCTGTGTTGCTCACAACGGACCAGAATTATGCCTAATATTCCTTTTCCAAGCGATAACCGAGAGGTAGCCGATATCATCATTTAAGAATGTTTGATACAGTGACGCCCAAAACGTGTAGAACCATGAAATCCCGAGAATCCTATTTTTGACGCCCCATCACAATATTTACAATATACGTATATCGTGTATAATAGGCAATTATGAAACATTATGTAGTTTTACTACTTTTCTGGACATCTCATTACAACGTTGAAATGCTGTCATTACACCCGCAACACATAGCTCACTGGACCTAGTAGAATAGTGGTGCAGAGATTGTGCTGTCGGGGACTCATATCCTTGGAGAATGGAACAGTTCGTTCTTAGTGTTGTTTTAAGGACGCATACTGTTATAACGCCTTTGAAACAATTGTCATCTAACTAGTATGCCTGCTTTCTCCAAGAAAGTTTTGTAAGCCACAGTCTTACAAGCATTGTAATTTTTCGACACCCTGTTAACTTTCCAATAAATATATTGTATGTTTTTTGTATTTTCTTTTCTACGGAAGGTATGTATTTTGTACATTTGCCTACATTTGATTTTGAAAGTATTTTGTATTTAAAATATATATTTCCATCCGAGCCTTGAAAAATTGGTTAAATATATACATATATATATATATATATTTAATGAAGCTTTTTAAAATAGTTCCAACTACACACAATTTTATGTTCCTACGGCTACGCCTAACTTGGCCGCCAAGAACAGCGTGCCCGAGACGAGAATACTAACAAAACCTTATCAGCACTGATCTATTTCATAGGACGCTCAAAATGGATGCCAATCACCTGTGCAAAAATTTGCATACCAATCCCCCCCCCCTCTAACACCACCATCTCCACATGCCAACAATAGACATCCTATATAATACGATTCTTTAGAATATCTACGATGCAAACTCCCCCTATATTCCATCCTCCTAGGTCATAACCCGTCTGTTTCCCTCACTGATGGAAAAATTACATTAGTTCTCCAAAGGGTCCATATTGGAAAATAACATAAAACATCATATTCGGTTACCCCCCCCCCTACCCCTTTCCGAGATCCTGGTTATTCTATGCACTGGATACCTTATCGCAATTAGTCACCCATAATCGTCTGCATATCCCATCCATCAGGTGATAATAGACCGCATTTGTCCATTTAAAAAGCCTTCGTTGTTCCGGTGTGTACAGATATCATTGAAAGCATTAGATTTGCTGAAAGAGAGGGGATGGAGGGGGGGGGATTCAGAATCAATTAACTGGAAATGATCATTAGAAAACAGAGACACCATTTCAGTTTTCAAATGCTGTAGATAAAACATTGAAGCGTGATCAGGTGAATTAATGTGTGGTGGTTAGTAAGATTACAGATCCTGTAAGAACCCAGGTTAATTAGGAATTTACATATAAGCGTATATGCAGTATGAATCTACATTTAAATTCCTCATACATCGTATTACAGATTTACTTTTTTCTTTCATTTGTATCAGAATGGGTGCAAAAAATGCAACATTTTATGGGCTGCTTTATATATATTAAACTAAAAAGTTAAAATCATATGCTCAATTAAATATGAATTGTAAATTTTTCAAATTTTCTTATGTTACTTTGGGTCCAAAGTTTTATAAAACCATCCTTACTTTTAGAACTGTTACTTGTGGTCATTGCACCTTTACACCTATTGCTTGTAAATCTTTGTTAAACTGTTTAAATGAAATTAATGATTTTCTTCGATATAATGCCAATCAAAATGACCCTCCCTGTAATATTAGTCAAATGCGTAGTTTGTATATAAATATCAATAATTAAAGTAATAAAAAGATTACTCTAATATAAAGAAGTCAAATTTACAATTATATAAATGCTAGTCAGAAATTTCAAAACTGATCACTTTTCACTATCCGTTGACTGTGGATTTGTGGTCTGTCCCGATCGTCACCAAACAGAACAGGCGATAAGATAGATGTTTAGTAGCACCAATCTCCTTAAAACAAGGGTTTTAGAATTTTTCTAGTAGAAGTTTAAAAATATTTAATTACTACCAAATGTACATTGTTGTGAATACTCGTGTTAAGCCCCAATCTTAAAATATCGGTAATTTAAAAATGGTTTTGACGTGAATGACATCTATAGCCAAGGTATTCAACTGAAATCGGAGCGCTAAGAAAAATATAAACACTGGTATCTGGACTCGTATATCTGCAAACCGCCGGCCCTGTAGCTGTGACAATGTTTCACAACTTTGTAATCATATTTCATAGTCTTTTTCGCTTTGTTGCCGAGTTTGTTATCCAACTTTTTAAATTTTCCACTAGAGGCACCACAATCCCTTTTGTTTGACTTGGCATAGTCACTTTATAAAAGACATACCTTTACACTCATGGATTTTTCCTTACAAAGTTAGTGGGGAATGATTAAAGACTTTTCTAGGAACTCTGTATATAAAATTTCATGGTTAAAAACCAAAAACCACGCTTTAAAATTGAATTTCTTAATATAAAAATGTTTTGCATTAGACGCACTTCTGGGTCCACTGGAAGCGACATCATATTTTGGGCACCTACGAAAAGCTAAATCAGAATCTGTCTACAAATTGACGAAAACAAAATCAGAAAAGAAAATAGCATCGCACAACCGTTTGAAACATTTACAAACATCACTCCTTCCCACCTTCTCTTCATGGGATACTCCTCCCTCCCCCTTCCTCAGACAGAAATCCGAGGATTATATTCGTGATGTGAACTCAGAAAAAAGAAGGAAAAAACGCCCTTTTCAAGTTTCAAAAATAGAAATCTCAATAGATTTCTTGTGTTCCGACGATTTTTTCTGTCCAAGTGCCGGTTAAGACAGGGTTAAGAGGTTTATCATCTTTTAAGGAGTCAATGAATGTTGAAAGTTTAATATTTAATTTTTCATGAAAGTGACATCCTATTTTATACATATACTAAACACATCATAACATTTACCAAATGTAATAAAAAATATCGAAGTAGTTTAGTTTTTCTTTTTAATTGAAAAATAATTTTTTAAAATATTCAAAGGTGCGCCTTGCACGCCAATTTTTTTTTTATCACCCGATTTCATACTCTATGGATTTAACATATTAATATGAACCAATCTGCGTGTTAATTTCTGAATCCATTTTCAGTTTATTTAAATAAATATATATTCCTGCATTGGAGTCGATTTTGAACAAAATTCTACTTATAGCGAAGCTTTACTGCACTTTTGTACCACTTTTGTAAGTATTCAGATTCAAAATTGAATGCCCAATTTTATTGAAATGTATGTGTAGAATAGGACCTACAAATTACATGCCATTATGATAAAAATTAGAACGTATGAAATACTCTAGGGCTATAAACATCTCGACAGTCACATTTTAAGCTTTTGCTTACGAGTAGGACAGCGTCCATCCCAAACGAAGAACCTCTCAAAAAGACAGGTATTTGACATACCCTGTACTAAACAGTTCGATCCTCCTTTGCAGACATTGGCGTCCACGAAGGTTCTTCGTTTGGGATGGACGCTGTCCCACTCGTAAGCAAAAGTTTAACAACATCACGTTTAAAATGCACTTTTCGAAACAATTTTTGGGGGTATTACAAGTTTATATGTTTGGAAATAGACATTCATTTGGAAAAATTTTGTTTGTAATCTATAGAAACCAGATACCACAGTCATAATTTGTTATTTTCGCAATACAATACAATTACACTATGCCAGGTGTTGTTGTTGTTGAGACCCAGACCGTCTGACCTACCAGAAAGGACTATACCAGGTGTAACATTTTTGATATTTATAGGAAATCCTAACTGAAAGGTATTTCTTGGTATTAAAACTATTTAAGCCAATAAAATAATTTCTTTTGTTGATTGAAAACTTCGAGAAGCAAAGACAAAATTTTTGAAGGCAGTGAGAAAATCAAATTAAGTTTGATTTTCTATTTTCCTAATTTGAAACATAGAAAATTTAAGAGAAAATAAATTAGCCATCATTAATACCGTATTCTTGAATTGTAAAAAGGAATAGTGAAAAGTATTAAAGATTCTTTTTTAAGTTTATACAATTCAATAATATATTTGTTTAATTTAGTTTTCTGTATATGAGGATTTTTTTCTCGTTGTGAGTTTATTGTGATCCGTTTGAGTGGCATTTTAAGATCATAAAATGCGACTCGAAAAAAAAATCATAGAATATAATCCCAGATCTAAAGAAATATATATATATATATATACATATATATATATATATATATATATATATATATATTATATATATATATATATATATATATATATATTAATAGCAGAAAATAATTGAGCCAATCGTCTATTAAAATCCCTGATTAAAATTGGCGATGTGATTGTAAATGAATGTTGAGTTAATAAATATCCCGGGCAAAACTGGGTTCTCCATTAGTACCCTGATAAATTGAACAGCAAGCATCAAACTGTAGCCAACAAAATCCGAAACTGATAATTTTAAAGTGCACGTCCACATGTATATTGAAACGCCCTGTCTCGTATTTATACTGCATCGTGCTGTAGCTAAAGGGGAAACAACTTTTACAGGCAGTACACTCGATTTTATTGCGGTTAATTAATATATATGAAGTGTTCTACAAAAATAAATAAATTTGGGTTCCTTTTATGGTATATTCATTGCGGAAAATAACATGTAAAATGAATAGGAGTGTAACATTGAACTTGAAGGGTTTTTACATTTGCAACACGCATAGTATAATATACTAGAGGAAAAGCCGTTGGAAATCAACGATGTCACAACAAACATGTCTCAAACAGTAATATACAAAGTTAATGACTTCTGAGAATTTAAATGTTTCTTATTTTATCGTTATAAGTGATTATAATTATGGAATATCTTGTCAGATTTATCATACGATATCACTTGTATTAAATTTCAAGTTTCTATCGAAATTGTTCTCTTAATTATGACCCAGTGTACTCTTCCGTAGCTTTGAAAATTTTGCAAGCAGTGAGAAAACCCAATTAATTTTGTCTTTACTTTTTTTGAAATTTTTAATAATGAAAACACCAGAAAATATAAGATAAATTAGTCATAATAATATCAATGACATCGTGTTCTTGAAATGTAGAAGAAATATTGAAAAATATGACTCTTTTTTAGGTTTACGCTCCTCAATAATAGATTTGTTTAATTCAGTTTTATTTATATCAGGAATTTTATGCTTCTTTTGAATGACATTTTAAAATGTGCCGACGTGGTTGTCGAGTGGTCAAGGCAAGCGTTTCTGTAGCAATCGCTCGACCGCCACGTTGTGGGTTCGAGCCTCACATAAGGCATGGATGTTTGTGTTGTGGGCGCAATGTGATCCGCCCCCCTCTGGTGCGCCTGGGGTAACGTTAATGGACGGCTAAATGGTTCACACTCTGGCCGCTGTAATAAAGGCGAATGACGAAGGTAAAAGTGACTGGCCATTTGAAAAAAAAAAAAATCATAAAATGCTACTGGAAAAAAAACCCCGTAGAATATAATCTTTGATACTTTTCAACATTCCTTCTACATTTAATAGCAATCATATGTTTAGAGGGTTTTTTTAGCAGGTTTTTACTGGCTGAAAAGCCGTTTAAAGTCAACGATGTCACAATAATCATGTATCTAACAGTAATGTACAAAGTTAACTAATTCTGATAATTTAAATGTTTTTTATATTGCCATTATAAGTGATTATAATTATGGAATGTCTCGGCAGATTTATCAAACTATCTCTATTAAATTTCAAGTTTCTATCTAAATTGCTTTCTTAATTATGAACCAGAGTACCTAATTCCGTATCTCTATCTCATTTTATTAAGTATTTTTTGTAAGTAGAATTCAACCTATAATAACGATTTTAAGAGTAATTTTAATTACAATTTTATATTGATATAGTTATATATTATTATTAGTTATTTACTAATGAGAATTTTGAATTTTATAATTTAATTATAATTAAGCATATTTTTTTCGTAAGAATACTTTTGGTTATAGAAAATTTGAGGAGAAAATTATAGATGTGTTTCTTCAAATATATGGTTTTTGTATGTGGGGATATTTTATTTATTTTGAGTAAGAGTTTTTTGTTATTAATTATGGAAATGGTAGTGTGAATGAGATATTTAAATGAAAGTTATTTTTATTATAAATAATTCATTGGTAGATTTGGCTTTTCATTCTATATCCTATTTTTGAAAATTTGTTCTTTATTGAGATTGCATCTAATATCTCAAATTATAATTGGATTATTTTTATCATTACATTTTAGAGGTGATTTAAAATTTATTTTTATAGAATTATTCATATTATACTGGGATATACAATATGGATGAATAATACGAATATTTCATGCTAATGGGGCTAGTATATATTTCTTATTATTAGTATGTATTCATATTGGTAGAGGTTTATATCGATATAAAAAAGTTTAATTAAGAGGAGTTACAATTTTTTTAGTATCTATAGTAAGTTCTTTTTTAGGTTACGTGTGTTGTCTTAGGGACAAATATCTTGTTTAAGTTGCTACTGTAATTACTAATTTATTAACAGCTATTTTTTTGTGTAGGAATTATATTAGTAGAGGGAATATGCTGTAAAAAATTCTACGATATATTCCTTTTTTTTTTATCTTTTATTATTTAATTTTTAATTGCGTTGCATTTAATTGTCCTAAGAAATGCAATTATTTATATAGAAAGTCTGTTCGACCTTTAATTAATTACATAATTTGAGTTTAGACGGATATAAACCAGGTCAGGTTCCATCTTTTGTATTTTCTCCTAGTACGAAAAAGGTTGAAAAATGAGAACACACATGTCGCATGGTAAACCCATGATCCAATATTTTCGGGGTTGCGATCTAGAGTTTACTTATTTATTTTGGGGGTCAGCCTTTTCATTTGGTCAGCTGCTCTCGAAGGATAGAAGACAGGATGTCGGAGGTTTCTTTAGAGATCGTATTTGTACCCAAATATTTAATGTGCGTCCATTTCGGACGGGTCATAGGGTTTTCGGCCAGCTTTGAATTAGTGCCCTAAAGAATATCAGTTTCGCAGGGGCTTGAGAAGGGGCTTTTTGTTTCTGGAAGGCCTAAAGCCAATGACGATGCTTTGGGGTCGTGGGGTTAAGACCCAGAATCCAATGAGATAGTTGTAGGCGCCTCAGGGGCGTGTTTTAAAATCTTGAAGAGAGAGAGTTTTCAGAAATTTGAAAAAAAAGGAACGAGGAGAAGGAACTGTGTGGTGTTTGAGAAAAGTCGGCTCTCCCAATCATGGTCCTCTGTAAAGAGAGATGCTGCTCAACTGCCAATAATGTTGGTGAGTTCCACATTTAAGGGCCTGTGCCTGATTTGTATCTTTTATCTCTCTCTCCGGGTTAAGGATATTTAAATATTTCATAGGGAAGTTTTAAGCTTAATTTTTAATTACCATCTTTTCAACTTTAGTCTGTGAGACTATATACACTTTCGTTTTGTTTATCTTAATTTGGTATACTTTCCATTTTTGAATATGGGAAGTGGTCTTTTAAATACTTTGAATCAATGTCATGTAAATATTTATATAGTGTAAATAAATTATTGTTTTATATATACACACGGCCTTATTCTTTTTCGCGCTCTAACCGGGCGTGTCCTAAAAAAGGAAGTTACCTTAGGACAACACACACTCAGATAAGCTAAAATCATCCATTTTAAACACTCAGCCGCTGCCAACTTGGGAAAAAGAACTCGCATAGAATATTTACAAAACATTTAAAAACCATTACTTTGCAAAACCTTGAATAGATTCTGATAATGATTGGGTTAGAAGTAGAATAAAACATTACGAAGTTTGAAAGTGTGAAAATCTTCAATGGGGATTTCCATTTGAGATATTTCTACTTTCTCAAACTATGTAATATAGTATGGAGCCAGTTCCGTTTTCACGAAAATTTTCGAAATCGAGATGTTGGTGCCAATATATGTTTTCGGACCTTCTGGAAAAGCATTGTACACGATCTGTGCACGAGCTTCTGTACACGATTGCGGCCACACATATTAATGAATTTTCACGAAATTTTATATCCGGTTTTGTTATCAAAAATATAGAACGAGATAAAACATTTTTTTTAATTTGAGCGAAAGTTTCAAAATTGATTCGAGATTTTATTTTTTTTTAACATGGCAGCATAGAACAACATTTGACATAATTCTGCATGAAAGGGTTTATTTATGAATCAATGATCGAGAGACTTAATAATTTCAATAAATGTTGTGAAAGATAGCCGCGATGTAATTCCCTTTGTTCGTGACGTCATAAACCCCCTCGAGAGGCAAATTACTTCCCGACTGGGGGGTACATAGTCAAATAGGGTATCCATCAAAAGATTTAAACACGTGTTGACGATTTTTGGAGTAATATCCGTCTGTTTGTATGTCTGTGATCGATTTTTTTGTGCACACGATAGCTGTCACAAATATTATTGAATTTTCATGAAACCGTATATCCGACTTTGCTATCGAAAAATCTAAAACTTGATAGAATTTTTTGAAATTCAAGTAATAACTTCGAAATTGACTCAAACTTTTATATTGTTTTTAATATGGAAGCCTAGGACAAAATTGGAGATAATCTTGCATAAAGGGGTCTTTTATGGGTCAATGGGTCAATGATCATGAGACTTAATTGTTTCAATCACTGTGAAAAATAGTCGCCATACAATTTTTGTGTTCATGACATTATTGGCCCTCTTGGCAGGGGGGGGGGGGGAGTTACTCCTAGGAGGTACATTGTCACGCATGGTATTATTCAAAAGATTTTTTTCAAGCCCTTTAAAGTGAAGGGTAATATTCTATAATAGTAATCATTTGGACCCACGATATAGATTTTTCAAAAACTTTCTTGTAATATTTAAACAAGAAAGATCAATCGTGCATAAAGCATTGATTATGAAACACTTTCCAAATTCAATGCAATTTCATTTAAACATTTCTAAAATGCGATACATTCCTCGGCAATATCTTAAAAATTATCATAATACTACATTAATTTATTATATTTGAAAACTTAAGAGTTCATCGAAAACAAAAAGAACTTCATTCAAATGACGTCAATTAAATATAAATCGCCTGGCTCCTCGGTAATGTTTTTAACATTATCATAATACTACAATAATTTATTATATTTGAAAACTTCATCAAAAACAACTGAAATTTATTCAAATGACGCCATCGAAATGTAACATGCCTAGATCTCTCTATAAAAGCAGGATTTTATTCTTAAACATTTTCCCATTCATTTCATTCATCACAATACTATAATAATTTATTTTATTTAAAAACTTCAGACCATGGAGGAACAAGTAATTAAACTCTTTGCTTAAAACTTCATCGAAAAAACTCGTCCATCTCTCTGTAAAATCAATGAATATTTCATTCATATCAGCAATGCAGACTCCATGAGCTAAATAATTTTGCGTTAAAGATGTGCAGCAATTCTTATACAACTCATTCTACATATTTTGCTGTTTACATTTTACATAAGTGAAATATAGGCTTCGTTGTAGAAATAATAAAATTTGGATGATCATTTAAACTGAAATATAATGTAATTGAGTTGTTTCAGTATGTAGATGCACAGAATTTAAGTAAAAATAAAGCGGTTTTAGGACGGATACAACACTCAATATGAATTAAAAAGAACTTTAAAAATCACGATTTTGAGACAAGATGGATGCCATATTTCATTTCGAAGTGGATCACGTGATCTCTTCATATAATGGTCATGTGATCTCTTCATATAATGGTCACGTGATCGCTTCCTATAAGAGGTGCAATTATTATTTTTATTTTAAAAAACTACTGAATATAATTTGCTGAAATTTTTTTTATATATTTTATGGGATAATTTGAATATTACCTAAAATTTTCGAAGCAATTTGTGAATTTTAAATCCGCTTAAAAAAATGTTTGAAAAATTAGGTCCCATAGGGTTAAACGTATTTCATTTTTTCAACCCCAGTTCAATCCAAAACTATTTGGGTGATATCATTCATTTATATTCCCATAGGTCCTACAGACCGTCTAAACAACATACTAAAATTTCATTTGGATTAAGTCATTTCTATGGCAGTTATCATGCTAACGGACAAACAGACAGACAGACAGAATGAATGAACAAAGTCATAAACACTTTTCAACTTTGTTGTAAAGTGTTAAAAATAGAAAAAGCTACTAGAAATGGATTCTGTTATGCAAAAGTTGAGTTCAGCCACACTCTAGTTAATTCATTCCTGTACGCAGAAGTTATAGCTGACCGAAAAATGCATTCTATGAAACGATATGATGAACGCTTTGCCTCGGCTAATGAGTCGCGCATTTACTCACTTGACACCGCGCGTAATTTCTACCCTTTGCTATCACGTAATTGGTCGAAGGTAGGTTCCTGAGAGAGGTGCGGCAGAAAAGTAGCATCCTTCCTCTAGCACAAGTAAATAGTTTGCAATTAGTTGTTGAGCGCAGGAGTGATCCTTCATCTTCCCGCTCTATCATGGGTTGATAACGTCTGGGTCTTTTGGGATGAGTATCCGGTTCGGTCCGGATACGGTTGCAGTCATTAAGAAACTTCCGATTTCGGAATTGTCCGAGAGTCGTTTAATGAACGGAATTGAATGAAAGTTTAATGAATCGAACGGATAAGTTAATTATGGGGAACGTTTGTGTAAATTTATATATTTTATGAAATAAAATTTATTTAATAATTGTGGTATAGTAACACATTTTGTTTTCTCTTGGCAATATAGCAACATGAGGAAGACACACGATCGTTATATATTGAATAAAGGAACAGTTTCCAAAATGTACTTTAAAATGTTATTTTTGAAGTAAACATTTGCTTGCAACTAATGAATGCTCCATAAAAGCATTGTAACTTTGAACATTTAAATACATGTACGAAAGAAAAACACTACCGGGAAGAAAGAGTTGAAGTTTTGCATAGTTATATAAAAAGTCCTTCTGAATTGATTTCTATCAAAATATATCAAGGTTTCTGTTCATATTTTTATTCAAATATTCATTTTATAATTTATAATTCATACAAAAAAGGAATGAAAACCAGAAGGCTCAATCATGTATAAAGCATTGATTATGAAACACTTTCCATCGGCAATGCCCTTTTTTTAAACATCTCTAAAATGCGATATATTCAGCGGTGATATTTTTTAAATTATCACAGTACTACAATAATTTATTTTACTTAAACTTAAAACTATGGAGGTAAAAGTACTTTCTAACTCCATGCTTAAAACTTCATTGAAAAATGCAATCTACTTTTCTATGTAAAATCAATGAAAATTTCACTCATATCACCTATATTTCAGACACCAGAGCTAAATAATTTTTCGTTAAAGAAATTCAGCAGTTCTTATACAACTCACCTTACAGCTTGATTTGTTTACAATCTGCATACGTTAAAATTGGGCTTCGTTCAAATTTGTTTTATATATTTTATGGGATAATTTGAATATTTGCTAAAATTTTCAAAGCAATTTGCGAATTTTAACTTCGTTTAAGAAATGTTTGAAAAAAGAGGTCCCATAGGGTTCAATGTATTTCAATTTTTCAACCCTGGTTCCATCCAAAAGTAATTGGGTGATATTATTCATTTACATTCCCATATGTTCCATAGACCGTCTGAACAACATACTAAAATATCATATTGATAAAGTCATTTTTACGGCTGTTATCGTGTGAACGGACAGACAGACAGACAGAATGACCCCAGTCATAAAAACTTTTCCACTATGTTGGAGAGTGTTAAAAAAAGAAAAATTACACATATTTTGTTTACACATAGTTTGTACCGGCTGCTCAACCAGCTGCTCTAAATCTCGAGTGAGTGGAGGAGCCGGTCCGGGTCTTCTACAAACTTTGTGTCGTTTTAATTATAACATAATAAAAATATCAGAATAATAATAATTTTTTTTCGGAAGATGGAATTGAAAATATGAGAAACCAATTTAACATTAGGAGCATAAAAGTTTATATACTCACAATTCTTAAACGTGTGAGGATTCTGTTATTTATTATCATTTAATTCTAATTCTACTTTTTTCTGATTTTAATTTATGTCTTAAATTTCTCAACTCTCATTCCGAAGAATCGCATACTCACGATTGGTCAGATCTATAAGAAGGGCAGACTTTAGAATAACGACTCTGTCATTCCTGCGGAGTTCGCGCGCGTGTGTGTTCTGATCTGTCCATGGAAAGTACGTAGCGTCGAGAAGTAATAGCCTACAATCTTCTAAGTATATGTATGTTGTAGTAGTTTGATTATTATATAAGTTTAGTAATAAGTTAGGTTTGAAGATTATTGTAAATTAGTATGTCTCGGGTAGAATTTGAAAGGCTAGCGTTGTAAATAATTTGTACATAGATTTGTAATATATATATATATATATATATGTGTGTGTGTGTGTGTGTGTGTGTGTGTGTGTGTGTGTGTTTGAGTTTCCAGCGAAGCTAGCTGTCAAGAAAGTTGTTTATGTGTTAAATGTCGTGATACTAGTCATTAGGTTATCGGAAGTTTAATTTAGAGTAAAGCAAATTGGAATGGTGCATACAAAAATCATGATCTTTCGTAGAAAGTAGAATAATACTTTATAAACGTCTGGATAAAACGACGTGAAACTTGATATCGTACGTTAAATTTTTATGTAAATTCAAAAATCTGGTGTGAATTTTTTTTTGAAATTTTGACGTTGATGCGCATTTACATATGAGGATGGCTCTTCATGCAAATTTTAAACCTATGAATTTACAGAGGATGCTATTCCTTATCGTATGGTATATTTGAATGTGCTCTATTATGAACGGTACACGAATAACCAAGGCTGACATTTAATTGATATCACATAAAGTGGAAATCCACTCTCTTGGTGATTTTTCAAGAATTTTCCAAGCATTTCATCTTAAAAGAACTTGAGATGTAGTCCTGTTGCAAAATAAAAGAAAATTTTTGTATTTTGTGTGTGTCATTTGTAGCGAAAAATCTAAGCTTCGGACAGCTGCGAAATTCGGTGTTGAGTTAGCTGAACTCCCGAAAATCTAAACATCGGAGAATATTTTTAAAAATTCGAATTAGTTTTATAGTTTTTTTTATGTTGAAGAACGATTTTGAGCGACTTTAACACAAATCGGTTCCTTAGCGATCGAAAATATTACCGGAAAGAAGGAAGAACTTTCTTTCTAACAATCATTGAACCGAATTCGTAGGACAATTCCTTCATATCTATTTATTTAGTTATTTTTAAATATATCGAAACATGCATGTTTTAGAAAATCCAATTTTTATTTCGCCACATCTTAAAATGGAACATTAGCACAATTTGACAGTTTAGCAAAAATATCGATGTATATCTTCGCATTGTAATAAAATATTTTTTTCTTTTATAATTACTCAATTTTCTGTCAATTTTCAACCAAAAGCATAAAAATTGAGATTTTCGATTTCACTGGCGAAGAGCTTTTTTTTTCTGGTTGTCAGTTGACATCCCAAACTGGGCGTTACTATGTGGAAACCCCAGGCCGTCCGACTCATCCAGAGGACTTGAGTAACAATTTGGACGACCGGGGGCGTTACTATGTGGAGAAGTTAATGTTTGTGCGCATATGCGTGTCAAATTGTTGCGTGCGAATTTACATGCGTTTGAAACTTAAGGATTTGAATTGAAACGAAAGCTGGGAATTATTTTGCTTCGAAACAGGTGATTTAAAAATTGAATGGTGCTACCTGTCATTTTATTATTTATGTTGCGGGAGCTCATTTATAGGAACTGGACAGTGTCGGACAATGCTTCTAGTCTTATACAATCATCAATCTTCAAATTGAAATTTCAAAGTCAAAAAAATTCCAAATTAGGGGTTGGATAGCCTAGTGGTTATCGCACGGAAATTGCACTCGGACAACCCAATTCCGATTCCAGGATCTGCCCAAACTGTGTCTGTGTTCACTCGGAGTACAGGTACGTTAAATATGTTAATCCTTAAGTACTTCCGAGAGGTTGGTGGTAAGGAAAGGATAGTACGGTCCCTGTGGATACTAATCTAACTCGGATCCAGTCTAAATTGGGTGGCACTTAACGGCAGGCCAAAGAGATACCTAACACCTTCCGGTCGGACAGTCTGGATTGAAGAAGAAGAATATCCAAATCACCATCAACAATAAAGCCGAGAGGTTGGTGGTAAGGAAAGGATAGTACGGTCCCTGTGGATACTAATCTAACTCGGATCCAGTCTAAATTGGGTGGCACTTAACGGCAGGCCAAAGAGATACCTAACACCTTCCGGTCGGACAGTCTGGATTGAAGAAGAAGAATATCCAAATCACCATCAACAATAAAGCCGAGAGGTTGGTGGTAAGGAAAGGATAGTACGGTCCCTGTGGATACTAATCTAACTCGGATCCAGTCTAAATTGGGTGGCACTTAACGGCAGGCCAAAGAGATACCTAACACCTTCCGGTCGGACAGTCTGGATTGAAGAAGAAGAATATCCAAATCACCATCAACAATAAAGCCGAGAGGTTGGTGGTAAGGAAAGGATAGTACGGTCCCTGTGGATACTAATCTAACTCGGATCCAGTCTAAATTGGGTGGCACTTAACGGCAGGCCAAAGAGATACCTAACACCTTCCGGTCGGACAGTCTGGATTGAAGAAGAAGAATATCCAAATCACCATCAACAATAAAGCCGAGAGGTTGGTGGTAAGGAAAGGATAGTACGGTCCCTGTGGATACTAATCTAACTCGGATCCAGTCTAAATTGGGTGGCACTTAACGGCAGGCCAAAGAGATACCTAACACCTTCCGGTCGGACAGTCTGGATTGAAGAAGAAGAATATCCAAATCACCATCAACAATAAAGCCGAGAGGTTGGTGGTAAGGAAAGGATAGTACGGTCCCTGTGGATACTAATCTAACTCGGATCCAGTCTAAATTGGGTGGCACTTAACGGCAGGCCAAAGAGATACCTAACACCTTCCGGTCGGACAGTCTGGATTGAAGAAGAAGAATATCCAAATCACCATCAACAATAAAGCCGAGAGGTTGGTGGTAAGGAAAGGATAGTACGGTCCCTGTGGATACTAATCTAACTCGGATCCAGTCTAAATTGGGTGGCACTTAACGGCAGGCCAAAGAGATACCTAACACCTTCCGGTCGGACAGTCTGGATTGAAGAAGAAGAATATCCAAATCACCATCAACAATAAAGCCGAGAGGTTGGTGGTAAGGAAAGGATAGTACGGTCCCTGTGGATACTAATCTAACTCGGATCCAGTCTAAATTGGGTGGCACTTAACGGCAGGCCAAAGAGATACCTAACACCTTCCGGTCGGACAGTCTGGATTGAAGAAGAAGAATATCCAAATCACCATCAACAATAAAGCCGAGAGGTTGGTGGTAAGGAAAGGATAGTACGGTCCCTGTGGATACTAATCTAACTCGGATCCAGTCTAAATTGGGTGGCACTTAACGGCAGGCCAAAGAGATACCTAACACCTTCCGGTCGGACAGTCTGGATTGAAGAAGAAGAATATCCAAATCACCATCAACAATAAAGCCGAGAGGTTGGTGGTAAGGAAAGGATAGTACGGTCCCTGTGGATACTAATCTAACTCGGATCCAGTCTAAATTGGGTGGCACTTAACGGCAGGCCAAAGAGATACCTAACACCTTCCGGTCGGACAGTCTGGATTGAAGAAGAAGAATATCCAAATCACCATCAACAATAAAGCCGAGAGGTTGGTGGTAAGGAAAGGATAGTACGGTCCCTGTGGATACTAATCTAACTCGGATCCAGTCTAAATTGGGTGGCACTTAACGGCAGGCCAAAGAGATACCTAACACCTTCCGGTCGGACAGTCTGGATTGAAGAAGAAGAATATCCAAATCACCATCAACAATAAAGCCGAGAGGTTGGTGGTAAGGAAAGGATAGTACGGTCCCTGTGGATACTAATCTAACTCGGATCCAGTCTAAATTGGGTGGCACTTAACGGCAGGCCAAAGAGATACCTAACACCTTCCGGTCGGACAGTCTGGATTGAAGAAGAAGAATATCCAAATCACCATCAACAATAAAGCCGAGAGGTTGGTGGTAAGGAAAGGATAGTACGGTCCCTGTGGATACTAATCTAACTCGGATCCAGTCTAAATTGGGTGGCACTTAACGGCAGGCCAAAGAGATACCTAACACCTTCCGGTCGGACAGTCTGGATTGAAGAAGAAGAATATCCAAATCACCATCAACAATAAAGCCGAGAGGTTGGTGGTAAGGAAAGGATAGTACGGTCCCTGTGGATACTAATCTAACTCGGATCCAGTCTAAATTGGGTGGCACTTAACGGCAGGCCAAAGAGATACCTAACACCTTCCGGTCGGACAGTCTGGATTGAAGAAGAAGAATATCCAAATCACCATCAACAATAAAGCCGAGAGGTTGGTGGTAAGGAAAGGATAGTACGGTCCCTGTGGATACTAATCTAACTCGGATCCAGTCTAAATTGGGTGGCACTTAACGGCAGGCCAAAGAGATACCTAACACCTTCCGGTCGGACAGTCTGGATTGAAGAAGAAGAATATCCAAATCACCATCAACAATAAAGCCGAGAGGTTGGTGGTAAGGAAAGGATAGTACGGTCCCTGTGGATACTAATCTAACTCGGATCCAGTCTAAATTGGGTGGCACTTAACGGCAGGCCAAAGAGATACCTAACACCTTCCGGTCGGACAGTCTGGATTGAAGAAGAAGAATACCCAAATCACCATCAACAATAAAGCCAAAGACCAACCTGTTTCTCTCTTAAAAATTCTCCTTTTCCGCATTAATATTGAATCAAAATCCCCCCCGACAGAGCAATAGTTTCTTGTCAGGGTCGCGATGTATGAGGTTGCTTAAAAAACCATTATACCCCAAAGGACCAGATGTCAGCGTGAGCGAATAAAGTTCGTGGCCCCGTGTTATCTAACTCATCGATCAAAGGCTGTCTTCAAAATCGGCAAACGTGGAGGTTCGAATTTTTTCTCGATATGTATGCCTAGTATAGGATTAAGAGGGATATTTTTACGAGGTAAAGGCCAGATTGGGTTTCTGTGTGAATAAAAGTTTCTGTGAAGAATAGACTAAAATACTTGTGAATGGACACTGAGACCATTCTGGAAATTTCAACATCTGATATTCGAATAAACATCTGGTGTGGGAGGACATTAATTTATCTATAGGCTCAAAATTAAGTTTTCTTTATTCTCTTCTTTTATAATCTATTAAATTGAGTTCAACTGCACAAAATGGCACGGATGTCTATTTGAAATTATATTCAATTTACGAAAAACTAGTTTGCGACTTATATTATAAAGCGTCACCAACTTGCAAAAATGACTAATATATAAATAAATAAATAAATTACTCAAAAATGGTTTATTCTAGAGAATTGGTTTGATCTTTTTCTTTATCTTTAAAAATTATGCATGAAACAAGCATTTAACCAATATATTAATATATTTAGTCTTTTATTTCAGATTATGACGATTTTTACGGGTCATTTTGCAGAAAACGCAGGTTCTACTTCTTCGAATCGTACCAAAATCTAAACAACACCAGGGTATCCCACAACGGATTCACATACCCAATTTTATGAAATTTTGTGAAATAGTTTTTGAGCGAGCATAGATACATATATTGCTCATACACATAGAGACGCCACGATAAAATGTTTTTTAGTATTCTCGAATGTTCGACATGTATAGATCCGTAGAAAATTCGAGTTCCGATTTTTGGCATGATTCTAATACGTTCCCTACAATAGTTCTAATTCCCTACAATACATTGCCATGTATTGTAGGGAAAGTTAAAATGGGAAGGGATATAAGTATTGGAAAAGATAGCACAGTGGTTAAGGCAAGAGGATCGTACTCAGTGGTCCTGAGTTCGATCCTTAGCGCCATTTAAATCTATTCTTTTGTAGAGTATGGGCACAATAACTTTGGAAGTCCATCCGAGAGGGATGGATCAGGAGAAAGATAAAATGGTCTCTGTGGCTTCCACTCCCACTAAATATCTGTCTACATTGGGTGGCATCAGGATAAGATAGACTTTTACCGTGGTGTACCAGGTGGTCAACAGAAACTGCAATATCTTTACCATGTCCATCTTCTGGTTTGTTTCTTCAACAGTACTAAAAATCTGATGTGGGCAGCACATGACTTCCCCTGCAGATTTATATCCACGTTCTTCTTATTTTAATTAAATTTAATTCACTTTTAATTCAATTTTCGTTCTCATGTGGTAACTGAACTTATTTTCAAAGGTGGCGTAGAGAAAATACAAAAAAAGAAAAAAAAACTGAAATATCTCTAGAACGGCTAGTCCTTATGTAATGGGGTTGATCTTATTCTTTTCTTCGTTACAAATTACGTATTAAACAAGCTTTAGTTGAGATTTTGACGATTTTTTCGGCCATTTTGCAAAAAAAGGTATGTTATTTTTTCGAATCATACCAAAATCTAATGAGCACCAGGGTAACCCACAAGCGACTTATCTACCGAATTTTGCAAAATTCGGTCCATTAGTTTTTCAGCTAGAGTGGATACAGGAAATTTTTGAGGGTCATTTCACAAAAAAGGCAGGTTATTTTATCCCGAAACGTACTTAAGACTAATAAGCAGCAGGATCACACCCAAGTTACTTACCTACCAAATTTTATGAAATTCGGTCCATTAGTTTTTGAGTTACAGTGGATATATACATTGCACAAACAGACAGACAGACACACACACACACACACATAGGTCACGCTAAAAACAGTGTTTTCGTATTCTAGAGGTCTCGAAACGTGTAGATCCGTCGAAAACTCGAGTTGCGATTTTCGATATGATTCCAATGCTTTCTCTATACATTACCATTTATTGCAGGGAAAGTAAAAATACATTCTTAAATATCCCAATAATTTGCATAAAAAACACGGTGCATAAATTTACACGTTAGCTCTATCTAATAGAAAGTGGCTAGAACCAATCGAATAAAAGGGATTGTAGCACCCCTAGCGGAGAATTAAAGAATTTAGAAAACGAACCAGGCAACAAACGAAATAGAAGAAAATGTCAATCACAAGGTTTCAAAGGATTATGTAACGAGTAATAATCGACATCAGGAACGCATGAAACGTGCACATGCAAGGCAATAAATATATGTCTAAAAATCTTATCATCAGGGACGGTTACACGGTGGCAACTGCAATGCTTGTTAAAGAATGCGGTCTTATTATTTCTAGAACTATTGCTGAGGACGGTGGACATTTTGAGTCGGTTGTACATTAGACTGCTTTCATTAAAATATCTCAAGAATAGTATACTATATACATCAACAGAGATAGAAGTAGATTAATAGAGTTAGTATGAATGAAGAGAGTTTAGAATATTTTTTGTGCAGGATAGTATAAAAATAAATGCTGTGTGTTTAGAAGTTCCCCCGTTATAACGGAAAGAATGTTAGAACAAAAAATTTCGGGATTTATAAAATTGTCGAACAAAAGTTTAGGATTTTAGATTTTTCTCATTATTTATAGATCCAGTCCCATATGCATTCAAAATTTCGAGTTCCTACCTTTAGCAGTTTGGGTTGTGTAGTTTCTCCTTTAGTCAGTCAGTGTCACTTAGCAACATGACATAGAAAAGCCAAACGCAATCATAGTTTACCCTAATGAAATAAATATTCATTTTAAAGCTAAACGCCTCGTTTGCAAAATACATTCATTGCGAGACATTAGCAACTCTGTATCTCAATAAGTTCACTCTTTGGAAAGGTGGAGGAAATACAAAATGATTACGGTTCAATGATTAATGGTAAGCAGAGAACGGTTAAATTCAATAGTGGGGTTTGTGGAAGATAATGATTTTTCGATGCATCGATAAGAATGTTGTATTAAATGACTTCTGCTGAGTTATGTATGATGAACAAGCGTAAGAGTATTTTTTTATGGTCTTCTAAAGCTGGATCAGTCTCATTGGCAGCATTCAGTACTCTCAAAAAGAAACACAAGGACGGAAAGAAGCAATTGAAATTGTTTATGTTTTGAATGAGTGACGGAAATGGATCATTAGATTTTTTTTCGAAGTTATATCTGCGTAATGGATGTCTTTTCTTCTGTGGTAATTAATTATATTTCAATCAGTTTTCTTTTCATTTAGTACAGTGTAGATGTGAATTAGCTTCTCTGCTTGGCACGGTTCCTCAAACTGATTTGCGATTTAGAAATAGGGAAGGAAAATGATTAGAATAAACCTGACACCACTTGATGAATTGAAATATTTAAAATAATTTTCGTAATTAAAAGTGCGGTTCGGTAAAGTGGAAAAAATTATTGTACTTTGCCCAATAGGTTTCAACAAGGATTTTACCGATTTAGATTGGATTGCATTGGAAAATTTATATAGAAAAAGTCATATAGAATATTAGCTGGAATACTAGACTTTGGTTGGGGCTTATCGCAAAATTACATTTTGTTTTAATGTAGAAACAACAAGATCACAACTGTAATAGAAGGTCTTTATTTCACTTCTTTAAGACGTACAAAACTTTAAAAGGCCAGAGCGCTTTCGAGCGTAAATACGCTCTTCATCAGTGGCTACATGGAAATAGAAATGATATATAGACCAGAAAAGGTGACAAATTTGCATAAATACAATTATCAATAAACTTAAGTTTATCTAAGGAGAATCCAAAAATACAAAACATTTTGCAAAAAATCGAGCATAAATCACTAAAAGAACAGTAAAAATTTACAATTTTATTACAGAATATTTTATTTTATTTGTTTTAATGTGTTTACAATAGGATGTAAACAAACACAGAAACGTAATTTCATTTTCACAGATAATGATTTATATATACAGGGTGTATATAAACTGATGGTCAGAACTGTAAGAGGTTATAGAACTCACCAAAACAAACAACTTTCACAATACAATATGGGGTCGGAAAGCAACCGGCAAGTCGCGAGAGGGCTCTTTCTCTGGAGTGGATGAAACGTTGCGTCAAAATGGAGAACACAGTAAATCCGCATGCTACACGTTCCAGATGCCACCAGCAAAGGTTTTCCGTGAATGTGTGGGCAAGGATTATCCACGACCCATTAATTGGCTCGCATCTGTTACCAGACCGCCTAGACGAACAGAAGTACCTCACCTTCCTCCAACAGGTACTGCCAGATTTACTACGTGTTGTACTAGCAAATCATCGAATGATTATGTGGTTCCAGTAAAACGGAGCGCCAGCACATTACACAAGAATTGTGCGGAACTACCTGGAGATTGCCTTTCCAAACAGATGGATTGGTCGTGGTGATTCCGTCGCGTGACCTCCCAGTTCTCCCGATCTGTCCTGCCTGAATTATTTTCCTCTGGAGACAACTAAAAAGCGCCGTTTACGAGACGCCCATCAAGACACCAGAGGACTTTGTCGCCCGAATTAGCGTCGCAGCTGCAGACGTTCGTAAAATCTCTTTTCCTGTAAATTATCTTTATTACTATTTATCAGCCGACCCTTGGATTGGAGATTAAAGGCAGCCTTCGGCTGACCTAGGTACTCCATAACGTGAAATTCCTTGAATCCTTAAAACGTTCGTGAAATGCTAGGAATCCTCCAAAATGCACGCGATTCACTCCGTCGCCGCTGTGACGCCTGTCTCGCAGTTGGTGGTCGGTCATTTGAGTATTTGTTCTAAACATTTTATCAATAAATTTCCATTATTCGTCTCCACTTCATTTTGACGCGACGTTTCATCCACTCCCAGAGAAAGCGCTCTCGCGGCTTTCCGACCCCATATTGTATTGTGAAAGTTGTTTGCTTTGGTGAGTTCTATAACCCCTTACAGTTCTGACCATCAGTTTACATACACCCTGTATATAGAAATTATCAAATTTAGTGGATAATGTTTGTGGCTATAAAATAACGAAATATTTATTTTAAGACTTTCTTAAACAATATTAACAATTTCACATATCGAACTTAGAGCTATAACTATGGAGTTAGAAAGAAGAAGATATAACCCCTTTCTAAAAGCGTAAAATTACCACAATGCTTTGAGAAGTATACCTAGCTGTCAGCGTTAATAAAATGCCATCTGTTCTCATCTGACACAAAAGGAGGGAGAAGTGTTTACTGTTCATGTTTTTGTTTATTTAGGAACAGCTCGAAGAGCAAGTATCTTAATATACCAGTTATAGGAACAACATATTAGGAACAGCTACCTAATTATAAGTATATGTAATAAGTATTTTTTTTTTAGTTGTAAAACAGTGTACAGAAGATAAGGAGATAAAAATAAATTAAAAGGTAAATTTTTCTCAGAATTTGTTATAGACAGAGCTTGGATGACGACTGATATGGGTTCAGCATCAAATTTTGGAAGAGAAAGAAAGGTACACCAAGAATTTCATCTCCTTGTTTTATTTTTACTTTCCCTGCAATACATGATACTGTATAGGGAAAGTATCGGAATCATGTCGAAAATCACAACTTGAATTTTCGACGAATCTACACGTTTCGAGACCTCTAGAATACGAAAACACTATTTTAAGCGTGACGTCTATGTGCGTCGAAAGCCCAGACCATCCTAGGACATAGAGCAAATTAGTGGATGGCCGGGACGTCTGTGTGCGTGTCTGTCTGTTTGCCTGTGCAATGTATGCATCCACACTAACTCAAAAAATACTGGTCCAAATTTCATAAAATTTGGTAGATAAGTGACTTGTGGGTAATCCTGGTGATAATTAGTTTGGGGTACGAATCGGGATAAAAAGAACCCTCCTTTTTTTGCAAAAATTGCCTGTGTCCACTGTAACTGAAAAACTAACATATCAAATTTTACAAAATTTGGTAAATAAATCACTTGTGGGTTACCCTGCTGCTGATTAGATTTTGGTACGATTCGAAAAAAAATAATCTACTTTTTTTCGTGAAATGGTCCACAAAAGTTGTCAAAACATAAAATGAAACACTACGTATGCTCAAATATATCTATTAAATGCTTAAATGCTTGTTTTATACGTCATTTTTGACATTGAAAATAATAAGAGCAACCCCATTACACTAGGACTAGGCGTTCTCGAGATATTTTAGCTTTTTCGCATTTTCGCTAAGCCATCTTTGAAAATAAGTCCAGTTACCCAATGAGAACGAAAATTGAATTCAAAGTACAAGTTCAGTGTAGTTTTAAATAATTATGGTTGTTATTTTGTGCCATTGAACTCAATTTAATGAATTAGTGAAGAAATAAAGAGAACATGAATATGAGTCTGCTGCGAAAGTCATGTGCTGTCCACATCAGATTCTTTCATTTCGATATCAAAAATATACATTTTCCTTGAGATTATTTTTCAACATTGGGTATAAATAGAGCTTAGGTTGCAATTGATATGGGTTTAGCATAAAATTCTGGAGGTGGTAAGGTGATTTGCTGAAAATTTCCAGATACTTTTTTTTTTTTCAATTTTAAAAATTTTCATTGAAATATTTATTTCTCAGGATTGGCTACAGATAGAACTTAGATAAATAGATAATGATTCATATAGATTCGGTATCAAATTCCGGAGAGGATAAGGGGACTCAATAAGGATGTTCACTTCTAGTTTTGGAAGTGTCATTTCCGATTAGAAAATGTACATTTTCCTTGTAGTATTTATATTTCTGTATCAGCTATAGTTCAGCTTCTGACATAGCATCCACTTTAGGGGGGGGGGGATTTATGGGCTCCACTAAATATTTCCAGATTTAAACAAATTTAAATATTCCTAATGTTTAAACAAAATCGAATTTAAAAAAATCTCGACGAGACGTATTGTCCCGTAAGAAAAGGGCCGAATTTCACGAAAACTTTTAACAACCAGTTCGGCGAACCTAGATATTTTTAACAACGGTTTTGAGCGACCCGGCTGAATAACACCACTGTGCATAAGGATGTTTATAATTCAGAGAGCGGAATTACACGATACAATGAATGGTAAATAGGTTAGTATTTTCAAAACACGATCTGTTTTCAAATTATAGGTCAAAATGTTGTTTTTTGTTTAGAATTGAGTTGAGCTTGATCGATGCTCAATAGTATTCGACAAATGTGACCTTGCAAAACATATAGAAGATACTTTAAAAATAAAAACCACCAAAAAAATTGGTCCTTAAAATCTCCTTTTACGACGTATTGAAATTTACAGATTTTCACTTCGCCACTGATGAAGGACATAGCAATGCCCGAAAGCGCTATGGCTGTACAATTTTAGAACGTCGTAAAAGGAGATTTCAATAAAACACTTTTAATTATGACTAATTTTTCGGTTGTCTTTATATTTAAAGTATTAATTAGTTTGACGTGTTTCCATACAAATTTATACATTTAGAAGATTTATTAGTTTTATCTTGTTTGTGTTTACGCTTAGTGCTGCTTTGCATCGAGTTTAGGTTATCCAGATATTTGTACTTTTTCTACTGTGGCCTGAAAAAGAAAACGAGCATGCGTCGAAACTATATACTATGCATTGCACGAAATGTTGTACGACCACAGAAAAATAAAAACATATTATATAAAAAAGAATTCGATAAATGGCGAAAACTCGTGTAAGTGAAGATTTTGGGGGGGTCGAAATGGCCGTGTATCGACTTACTTGGAAGGTGGTACGTGCCTGCAATAAACGAAAATAAACAGCCTCCACCCCCAATAACATTGTTTCAAGAAAGGGCTTCGTGGAAGATACATTTTTTAGTAGGAATTGGCGGTATTCTTTTTATAAAAAAATACTCAATAAAAATTATCGTTTTATAGGTCTCGTACCACTGCTATTTCAGATAACAACAAAATGATGGGTCCATCGTCCATGGACAAGTTTCGTGTTTATTATGTCCTTACATGGACGCCCATAGGGAGGACAAGAGGGTCACCCCCTCATGGACGTTCAACGTCACAAAGATGGACATCAAGCTAGTTGATGTTGTACATTCTATAGAGTATTCCACATCACGTATCCACAGCCCGGGTAACGGCATAACAACCGGAAATGTAGGATAGACAGTTCACTTAATCTTTGTATTAACATGGATTTTGCAGTGGAAAAGCTTTATCAAAATAAAATTTACCATCCTAAAAGGTATTGTTCCGTATAGTTTAGATTCCAAAAATGGATTAACATCTTCTCGAGCTACATTATTGCCTATTACAAGCATACTTACGCTCAATATGGTTTAGAAACATTTCAAATTTAATACTTTATGAATAAATGAGTAATTTTAAATTAATAGAAAATAATAAACTTAACCTGTTATAAGATGTTTATAACAAATTGAATTTTCAAAGATATGAGAACTTCAATGCTGAAGTTGTCAATATTATCATAGCCTTCCTCTTAAGGGCTGAAATCCCCTCTTTGCGTCTTTCCGATTTTAATTAATTATTACGGGGTTTTCCTGTTTTAGGAATAGAGGGGATTCTAAGAAAAGGAACACAATCTCTATCACCTCGACTACCACATCCCAAACAGTACAAAAGTTCGGCATATTTATAAACTTGTCCTTCAAATCTCACGCTTTTCTTACAAATCAAATGGATCAAGTCAAAGAATGATCAAGTAGTGTCCTACAAACGCTTTTGAAGCAGACTATAAAAATATGTGACGTCATGTTGGAAAGCTCTATCCTTGAGTTTGCTCCACTTTACCCCCCCCCCTCCCCCCGGTAAACGTCAGCGGCAGAAAGCGAACTTACAATATAATCATAGATCACAATTTTGTGATCCTCTATGGTGCTCGACAAATACAATCCAAGTAGCTTGCATTACATTTCTTAAAGACTGCTATGAAGTCTGCAATGGCCATTTTTATACTCACAGAATCCGCTTATGAGGAGCGTTTCCAAAGTTACGATCACGCTCTATGAGTAGACTTGGTTATTGCAGAACTCGTAATCTAAGAAATTTCAAAATTTCAGTCTGGCTGCATGGTAGGACTGAATTTGTCTGCTCACAAACTGGTTCGCAAAAATGTGGCGAATTTTCCTGCTGTTATTGAAAGTATCGGCTATTCCGGAGTTACTAGTGCATAACGAATGTGAAACCGATCCATGAATACCGGTACCT
Organism: Amaurobius ferox; assembly: GCA_951213105.1. NCBI lineage: Eukaryota > Metazoa > Arthropoda > Arachnida > Araneae > Amaurobiidae > Amaurobius > Amaurobius ferox. The sequence goes on from OX578152.1 coordinate 116,323,306, forward strand.
GCTTTGGATGAAAGATTCTAACTCTAGGAATTTTCCATATAGGAGCGTTCAGAGTAAGAAATATGTTTGCTTTTAAAGCTGTCGGTGACATAGCTATAGCTATATTTCATCTTTCAATAAAATAATATGTTATTAGGCGGCATTTAAAAATGTACTAGTGCTCTATAGCCATTTTTGTATTTTTAATAACATTTTACTTTCCCTGCAGTACATGGTAATGTATAGGAAAAGTATTGGAAAAGTGTCGAAAATCACAAATCCAGTTTTGGACGAATCTACACGTTTTCGGACCTCTAGAACACGAAAAACTATTCTTAGCGTGATTTTATTTACTTTAATTTATTTTATTTTATTGTAAGGAATGCAAGCTACAGCACAAAGTCCCAGTAACAGCGTGCAAGATAAAATACAAGACAAAATATACAGATTAAAATATAACAAAATACATTAAAATGCAAACTATTGATAACACATGATTTTCGAAAACACCAGCAAATGAATAAATACATTAAAATATAAAATATTTACAACAAATGATTTTTTAAATCCATTTCCGATGAATAAAAACATCAAGGTTATCGGAGAAGCTGGTGTATAGTTCACAAAAATTACTTATCGCACAATAAAAACCAATATTCGTACTAAAATTCCTTTCAGCAAATAAAAAATAAAAATGGTGTCTGCGTGTGTGTCTGTACAATGTATGTATACACTCTAACTTAAAACCTAATAGATCCAATTTTATACAATTTTATAGTTAAGTCACTTATGAGAGGGTGACTCTGATGCTGATTAGATTTTGGTACAATTCGAGATAAAAAAAACTCGCCCTCTTTTGCCAAATGGCCAAGAAGAAGTCGTACGTATGCATTCTATCTAAAATACGGATTGACGAAATCTCACAAAATTTAGTGGATAAATCACCCTGGTGCTGATTGGACACTTTGGTATGATAAGGAAAACAGAACATGCCTTTTCTTGCGAAATGGCTTGCAAAATTGTCATTATCTAAAACAAAAGATTACGTATGCTCAAATGCATCCATTAAATGCTTGTTCTATACTTAATTTTTGACAATGAAAAGATTAAAAGCAACCCCATAACCGACTAGCCGTTCTCGAGATTGTTTAGTTTTTTCGCGTGTTGATTATGCCGCCTATGAAAATACGCCCAGTTACCAAATGAAAACGAAAACTGAATTAAAAGTGCAAAGTCAGTGTCATTTAAAATAATTATATGTATCATTTTATGCCATTAAATTCAACTTAATAAATTATTAAAGAAATAAAGAGAATATGAATGTGGGAGAAGTTATGTGCTGCCCACATCAAATATTTTTTTTTAGATTTTGAAAATAAACATTTAAAATATTAAAATATCGAAACATGAGTACTAACAACATTATTAAATAAAACCCCGATCGCTCCCGATCTAAATTCATTTATATGTCCTTGTAGGGCTCTAAAAGGGCTACAAACTGATCACTGTGATAAGGCTTTCACACCTCTGTGTTAAAATTGTATATTAAAGTATTGTTTTATTTCTGTGTGATTGAAAGTGTCAATTTCGAAATGTAAATGTCTTTTCTACATGTTTTCAATTACATTGACTTTTAAGGGAAGTGAACTCTAAAATCGCAAAAAGTGTTTATGTTCCAGAAAAATAGTAATAGTTTTGTATTTTCGCTTCTCAGTCGCTAGTTGGGAACTTGCAGGTTTTGCGCACGCGCGCGTTTGAAAAAGGATTTTGGAAGCAGTGTGGAAGGAGTCGTGGAAAAATGTAGACGTGTGTGTTGGATTCGCGTATGATCGCGAATTTTATAAAGGTGGATTAATTTTGAAAGTGGAAGGATGTGATTAAAATATGTAACATAGTTCGACAAGTTGTGCGTAGAGTCGTTTGGCTCGGTTCAGAGATGAGTCACTCGTGTTTTTAAATGAATCAGCCTGGTAGTAATGGAATAATGAGTCTTGTGAAAAGAGAAAATGGTTCTTTCACTGGTCGGCTTGAATCGCTAATAGGGCTAGAGGGAAAGCTCATTTTACAGCGATTTGTATTTGCCTGACTCCTCCTTGTGTCCTAAGGTACGAATCAACCAATCTCCGTAACCAACTAAGATGTCGAATTCCGCCAGCATGATGTTGTGTAGTCAAGTTTCCCGACCATTATGGATTTTGTTCTGCGCAAGAATCTCGATGAGTTTATGCCGAGAGTCCATCCTGATATCCTTTCCCATGGTACAGAATTGTAAATGTTATATTTAAAAGAGACGAGGTAAAGTTTTATATATATTTAGTCTTCCACCTAACGAATAGAGTGTTAATTGTCAAATCCTCGTGAGCATCGAATCATTGATGATGTTATATGAAAATGTCGTATATGTTCAAAGTATACAAATGTGATATATAAATGTCAAGTATAATATGAGGAATATTGTGTTTATTTTATGTATCAGAAAATATGTGTATTCTCTTGGTTCCTCTTCCTCCAGGGGTGTTCTTAATGGTCACCCTACCGAGTGTAACTCTGAGTTATTGCGAGAAATGCTTGTACTCCACTGTTTTCGATCAACTGCCTTGTTATTTCATGTTTAATAAATGTGTTTGATTTCAAAACTTTGTCTTCTCTGTCGAGTATACCAAAACGTTCGCGACATCACTTACTGTTAATGTTCATATTAAGTACTTTTAGTTTTCGGAATACAAGCATTGCAATTTTTAAAAACTTAAAATTTGCAATCCTCTTTACAATCGTTCAAAAACTAAACGAGCTTTGTAAAAACGAATGTGAAAGATTTAGAAACTAACTACTATTGATCTAGAATCTGAATTTTCTATCAACGTTTTTGCTTCTTACCGTTTGAGCCAATATTTCATAATTTAGAAGGTATTTCGAATGAAATTGAGCGAAGTGAATAAAAACCTAGGGCAAACGAAAATATTTTTTAAAAATTATATACTAGAAAAATATGTAAAATATGTTTTTTAAATATTAGAATTTTTAAATTACTTTTATACATTCATAAATGGTACTCTACTGCGTATTGGAGAGAACTAAGCGAAGCTCCCTTCTTGAGTCGCTTCAATGTCAAAATGTTTGAAGGCCATCCTTTAGAATGTCTATCCGATTTTAATGAAATTTGATTTATAACCAGTGGTCAATGTGCGCAGTGTGACTTTAAAAAAAAATTCGAAATAGAACAATTTTTACTGGATTTAGCACTATTCGGCGAAGTTCAAAGGTCTTTATATAGAATTTGGGTAGGTAAGGAGGGGTGAAGCAGGAATTGAATTTCTCCCATTCTCGACACAGTTGTATGGTGGGAAAGGTGTAATAATACTATAAAAAAACATTATTTCACAATACTACTGTTAAACACAATTACTTTAAGAGCTATTCTATCTATAAATGTGTCGATCTCTATAATACCTATTGTACTGATATTGATATTTTTAATTTGATTCCTGGCCATTTAAAAAAAAAGCCTGTTTTAATGCACGTGACATATTTACTACTTAGTATTCTTGCATTTTATGCTGTGATCTTTTTGTGTTTATGTGGTTAATGTAACTGGATTTCATCTGTAGTTACCACGTAAATTAAATAAATAAATAAATAAATAATTTTATAATCCTCCTATTGTCGGTCGCATTTAATATTGTCGGTCGCAAATCTTCTGTCAATTGAGATATAAAAAGTCAGTGTAATTAATTGCGTGATGAGTTTTTAACTTTTTAAACGAATTCTCAGTCGCACTCCCCCCCCCCTCCTAGAAATGTCTTGTGAATTGTGAATATGCCAGAGAAGATATAGTTTTGCAAATAAACTTAGTGATCTTATAAACTTAAAATACATCGTGTGATAGTTCCGTATATATGCTGAATCAAAGACTGCATAAAATTTGATGCCTGCGACTGTTTACCTGCTTGTGACTGTTACTGTAATCATGTAAGGTGCAGTTTGTTTATTTAGTTTAAAAAAACAGCTCAGCAGGATTTGGGTTAAAATGTTTATTTATATAAAATGTACTGTCTTGGGGCTCTAAGTGGCCACTTAATCTACCCATCATAATTCCATATGTGAAGTTTCTGGTCGAGTCGGGTTCGTTCTTAGTTTCATAAAATTCGTGCCCCAGATTTCTTTTGAAAACTTTCGAAACAGCAAATTGCCTATAGTAAATCCTCATGTGAAGTGTAAATACACATGATGTTTTTGGCAGAACAGAGCTAGGTTTGCTTTTATTTTTTTTTAATTGTGTCCCGGATTTTTGGTAAATGGTTTAATGATTTCTATTAAAAGGTTTTAAAAGGGAAAGAGAAAGATAGAGGGTAGAGAGGAAAAGGGAAAAGTGAGAAAGTGGGAGAGAGAGAAAGAGAGAGAGGGGGGACAGAGAAAGGATGAGAGAGAGAAAGGATAAGAGAGAAATGGATAAAGAAAGGGTGAAAGAGAAATGTATAGAGAAAGGGAGAAAGGATTGGATAAGAAAGAAAGGGAGAGAGAGAAAAGGGAGAGAGAGAAAGGGATAGAGAGAGAAAAAAGGGAAAGCGAGAAAGGGATAGAAGGAGAGAAAAGGGTGAGAGAGAAAGAGAATAAAGGGAGAGAGAAAGAGAATAAAGGGAGAGAGAAAGAAAAGAGAGAGAGAGAGAAGGCAGAGAGAGAGAAAAGGAAGAGAGAGAGAAAAGGGTGAGAGAGAGAAAAAATGGGGAGAGAGAGAGATAAAAAGGGAGATACCTTTCTTTTACAAAACATGTCTTGTATGAAAACTTAATAAAAATGACACTTCAATCGTGATGAATTACAAACTTCGATGTTTCACTGTGTGAAAATATGATTACAGCTGATTTGGAGTATATCTATATTAAAATGCACTGAACTGACTGAGAGAGTGAGTAGATGAGTGACGGGAATGATGTATCAAAACAATTGAGCACTTCCACACTACCCAGAACCTCGGTTTAGGTCACTTTCGATTCGTCTCAGAGTTCAAAGAAAAAATCAAACATTTCGAAAATTGGAATTAGGTCTAATGACACAAAGGGATACCTGGTTTTGATAATCAGAACTTTTTTAACTGTGTAGGTGTCACATTTAGTGACATCTATCCATTGAGCTCGTGCGATGCGTAGGTGTAATGGCTAAGTAGTACACAACTTTCATTTATTCAACGTTAGATACTTCGAATTTTGCATAATTTGAATATTTCTGCGTTCTGTTTAGAATTTGAAATAAAGAAGACTGATTTACAAAGTTTACTTAACTTCGCGTTTAGAGTTTCAACACTTCAGGAGTCGATATTTAAAGACGACTCCCTCTTATTTTAAGTGGGAGGGTCAAACGGTAATCTGTATCGGCGAATGGCAACCCGACGCTAATTAAGATCGCGTGAGCTACTTTAATGAACTTAATTTCCTCCACTTGTTCCCTACACGTCCTTGTCTTGAAATCTGATTGGACAATTGAGTATTGGAGGGTGTTGATTGGAGGAGATTCAAACCATTGGAGAGAAAAATAAACAAATCGGTATCAAACTAATTTGAAGACATGTTTTTTTATTTTTAAAGCATAATAGATATTGGTGCTTAGTCATTGTTTTGTTGTTATTAATATACAACTGATAAAAATGTTTCTTTTAGAAAAAAAAATTTTATGCAGGGAGTTTCAAATATATTGCACGACTCAATATACCTCTAATAATGTGTCGCGGTTGATTCCAATTTAAAAAATGCTTCAAGTATGATAGACTTCCATAATTTTCTTAACTTAGAACCATGGGTTTGAGAACACTCGAAATTAAATGCATTTCTAAGATCTCCTGAACACATTTCGAACACTTTAGAAAAGCATGAGTATGTGTGTAGACACGATAATGTAAGAACAAATGCACGTATGATTACGAATTTTTATGTTTAGATACATACAATAAAATCTGATGTGGGTAGCACATGACTTTTACTACATACTGGAATGACTTTACATTTCTTCGTAAAGATGTAATGGTGTACAAGATCCACAGCACAATGCTTTTGGTATTGAAGATACAAAACTAATACAAAAAATAATTTTTCTCGTGAATGGATCGAACTGGATCCACAAGAATAAAATTAATAGATTTGTTATATAATACTGCACATAGAAAATGAACATATTTGATAATTATTGCTACTTTTTACATTAAGTAATTTTTTAGAAAAATATATTTAAAAATCTTGCAATATTTCGAAAATGGCTCCTCTAGCGTTTTAACGTTTACGAAATTCGTTTTCTAATAAAATCTCCATATGAAAAGACCATTTATTCATCATTATTAAAGTCTTGTTTTTTTGAAGATTTATTTTCCAAAATTCTCTCGAAAATCGTGTAATATCTCAAGAACAGTTCGTTCCAGCATTCTAAAATGTGTATCATTCGTTCTGTAATGAAAGATTACATCTGAAATGGTTATTTATTTATTATTATTGAAAGTCTGATTTTTAAATGATCTTTTCAAAGATTTATTCGGAAATTGGGGGGGGGACCTCTTTGAAATTTCAATTGCTTTTAAAATTAATAGCGTTCCAGTACTCATTGCTATTGTAATAATCGTATCAAATTTCGTTTGAAACGCTTTGCATTCGTTCGCGAGTTGTCACATCCATAGTTTCAAGGACACACACATGCAAATATCACTTCAAAAGCATTCAATTCGAGTTTAGGCATGCTTGGAATGTGCTCTTCCGTCGAAAACTCAAAATCGCATTTTCGCTCCTCTCATGGTACTTTCCATATACATTATACTATGTACTATGTATATAGAAAAGTAAGAATTAGAACAAAGGTCACAATTTATTGAAAATTTAAAAGGTTCGCAACATTTCCAAATAAAATTCAATAACATTCATTCAATTTATTATTACTTACTATTTATTATTATTACTTGCTATTATTATTACTTACTATTTATTATTATTACTTACTATTATTACTACTTACCGTTTATTATTAACTTACTATTTATTATTATTACTTAATATTATTATTACTTACTATTTATTATTACTTACTATTTTATTATTATTACTTACTATTATTATTATTATTATTTACTATTTATTACTACTTACTATTTATTATTATTACTTACTATTTATTCTTACTTATTATTAATTACGATTATTTACTATTATTATTACTTACCATTTATTATGTCATTTTAGTGTTTCTCTGGGGAGCACCAAATCTGTCATAAAGAGCACTACAGTGCTCGTTTGCAACAGGTGGCAAACTTATGCACAAAGACGTAAAACAAACTTCGTTTCCGCTGATGTGCGATAGGAAGTGAAAAAGGATTTGCGATTTTTATCTACTGAAACAAACTTTGTGTGACAATTCGTTTGAAGAAGCCGCTGTATAATGCGGTGAAAACGGTTTAAATTTAAAAGTGCCGAAAAGCACCAATATTGGATGAAATAAGATGGTTGACAAAATTTAAAAAGTTTGAAAAATAAGGTACAGGTGATGCATTTTATTTAAATTTATTTTGGGATACGGTTATGATACGTCTTATATATGGTTGATGCATCTTATATACACGGTATATCTTATATATGACATGCGGTATATCTTATATATCATATACGGTTCATGCATCTTATTTAAATTTATTTTGGGATACGGTTACTGTACCATACATGTTCGTCTTCGATACGGATCATCTGACCTACCCGAAGGTGTAATATATTGGTTTGGACGGTCGGAAATTGCCACCCAATTTAAACCGGAACCTAAGTGGGGACGGCATTCATAAGGACCGTACACTCCTTCCCTTATAACCAACCTTTCGGAAGGTTTTACGGACCCACATATTTAAGTGTCCGTACTCCGGGTGAACACGGGGACATGTTGAACAAAGGCGATCCCCGCGTACTAACCACTGGGCTGTCATTTACTTGGGTTTTCATTCATTTCGACGATATTTTCATCAACCTGAAGGGAAATCTAGTAAAAATAGCGATATTTCGCTAGCTTATTCGTCAAGTTCGCCAAATGTATCGCCAAATGTTACAGATAAACGAAGATAAGAGCATTTCTTATATACTAGAAGGTACGCTCGTCATATGACGGATATCAAAATTTGCGAAACATTGCTTCTCATTTGGCATCATTTTTATCAATTTGGCGACATTTTTGTCACTTTGGCACCATTTAAAATAGTCGCCAAGTTAGCGACGTCCTGCTACGTTTCTCGCCAAGCGTTACGGACGGACGGACGGGGAAATGGGTTATTGAGTAATTCTTATAGTCTATTCTTATGTTCTTTCCGAGATATTGAACTTTCAGCAATTAGTTGTAATTTATTTCAGAGTCAGTTTCATGAATTTGGTGACATTTTCGTCGATTTGGCAACGTATAAAAAGTCACCAAATTGGAAATATTCTGAAAAATTCGTCACCAAAATTTTATCCAAATGTTAAGGATCCAAAAATGATTCTTACAATATTCGTTGAGTCTTATATTCTTTCCAAGATATTGAATTTTTGTCAATTAGTCGCCATTTTCATTGATTTAGCGCCATTTTTTTCAATTTGGCGACATTTTCGTTAATTTGGCAATATTTTAAAAAGTCACCAAGTCGGTGACATTTCGCCGAATTCGACGCCAAAATCTCGTCAAGCGTTATGGATGGAGAAATAAGTTATTCTTATAGCAGATACATGACTATAGGCGTCCAACTAGAAAAGTATTACCCAAAGTCACTTTTCTCATGAATGGAACGAGCTAAATCCACGAGATTGATGTCAATCAATTTATTGCATGATATTGCATATGAAAAGTGGATATATTTCACAATAGTTAATATATTTTTTATTTTACGTGACTTTTTGATAAATTTATTTGAAAAATGTGCAATATCTCAAGAACGGTTCATGCTAGTGTTGCTGGTGACCTAGCTAGTCATGCAAGTGACCTGCTGGCTGCACTGGAAAAATCTGAGGTGGGCAGCACATGACTTTCCTTATATAATGCATTGAATTTCCTTATATAATGCAATGAATATTGCAGTAAAAAAATAGGATATTCTTAAAGTAAATACTTTAGGAATTTTCGTCAATTAGTCGCCATTTTCATTGATTTACCGCCATTTTTATCCATTTGGCAAGATTTTCGTTAATTTGGCAACATTTAAAAAAATTGCCAAGTTGGCGACATTCCGCCAAATTCGTCACCAAAATCTCGCCAAGCATTATGGACAGAGAAATAAGTTATTCTTATAGCTGATAAATGACTATCGGCGTTTAAATATAAACGTATTATCCAAAGTATCTTTTCTCATGAATGGAACGCGCTAGATCCACGAGAATGATGTCACCCAATTTATCGCATGATATTACATATGAAAAGTGAACATGTTTCTCAAGAGTTAATATTTTTATTTTAATTTATGGGATTTTTCAATAAATTTATATAAAAAGTGTGCAATGTCTCGAGAACGGTTCTAAAGTCCTAAAGTTTATGTTAATCGTTTTTTAATAAAAAATTACATAAGAACTGACTAATTGAGTAACTTCGTTAAAGGCTTTGATTTTTTGATAATTTTTTCAAAATTTCACTTGAAAATTTAGTAGGGTTCTTAACATTCGATTGCATTTAAAAACAATAGGCGTCCAGTATTCATGGATTGTAATTTTTGTACCTGATTTCGTCCGAATTGCTCCATTCGTTCGTCAGATATCGTCTCCACAGACACACACACACACACACACTCGCAGCACACACATAGCACACAGCATACACACAGCACACACACACACACATACACCATCTCAAAAATATTTGATTCCTATTCGGGGATGCTTGAAACGTGCTCTCTCATCGAAAACTCGAATTCGAATTTTTAACCCCCTTCACAATACTTTCCTTATACATTGTATTATGTATATAAGGAAAGTAACAAACAAAATTAAATTGAACAAGGAATTTATGAAGGATTCATCATATGGTGGCAAGTAGCGTGTATCCACACACACACACACGACATCACCTCAAAATGCTTGATTCGTGTTCAGGGATGCTTGAAACGTGCCCTTCCGTCGAAATCTCAAATTCGAATTTTCGACTCCGTCACAATACTTTCTTTATACATTATACTATGTATATAAGGACAGTACAAAGAAGACTCAGAAAAATACAAGAATCCTAGGGAACTCACCTCAATAACTTTGTAATGAAAGGGCCATGGGCGAACATGTTAGGTCTATGTATAGGGAAGTAACCATGGTCGATAAAATAAAAGTGATTACAGCGCCCCTAGTGAAGAATTTAAAAAGTTAGGATAACAAACCCGGCAACAAAGAAAAAGGGACAATCACAAAGTTGCAGAGGTTTACTTTATGAGTAAGAATTTATACCAGGAATATACAAAACGCATGTATGAAAGGCAATAAATTGCTATCCAACAATCACCAAGGACTGTAAGACGACGACACTTGCAATATTTATCATATTCATTTTTGAAATCAAATGTGCATTGCTGCTAATGGACACCATTTTTAACAGGCCGTACATTAGATTTCTGTGCATGAAAAAGTTGTTAATTTTTAAATTTTTGAACAGGGTGGACGATGATTCGTGTATTACCTTAAATAAATGCCTTTTGCAACACATTTAGTGCCGATTCCTGCGAATTATATAATACTCTACAACTTTGAAATTGGCATTTTTCATCTAATTCACTTTGTTGCCGAGTCCGCTATCTTAACTTTTAAAATTCTCCACTAGAGGCACTGTAATCTCATTTATTCGATCGGGTATGGTTACTTTACTGTAGTAGATAGACTGTATAACGTGTACAGTCGTGGACATTTTCTTATACAGTTTTTTTTTTTGGGGGGGGGGGATTTCCCAGGAAATTTATGTTAAGTACCGATACAGCTCAGATATCGATACTGCATGTTAAGTATTGATATTTGAATGCAAAATTAATATTATCATTTATAATTCTTAAAGAGATCATACTCAACGTGGCAATCCTGTCTACTAGAATATATATATATATACATATATATATATATATATATATATATATATATATATATTATATATATATATACATATATATATACATATATATATATATATATATATATATATACATATATATATACATATATATATATATATATATATATATATACATATATATATATATATATATATATACATATATATATATATATATATACATATATATATATATATATATATATATATATATATATATATATATATATATATATATATATATATATATAATATAAACATATAATGATCTTAAGATATAGAAATCAAAATGGAACAAAAAAACTGAGTACCAAAAGATAGCCGGGGCCAAGGGGGGGGGGGGGGGGTGACCCCGCTCCCCGGTTAAGCAAGCTTTATGTCGCGACGATATATATATATATATATATATATTATATATATTTTATCCCCAATCGGGGTATTACCTCTTAATATAGCAGCCAATTAATACCGCATCAAAATTTCATCAGAACAGTCTGGAGTTAACAGAAGATACATTGGTGAGTCCAACCACGTTTGGATTCGCATTATAGAGTTCACTCAATTCTTGGAAGAAAGTTGGATAGTGTTACAATTAAGGTACGAGTTGAGTTGAGTTTAGTTGAGAGGAACAGAGATAGAGAGAACTTTGTGTTGGGATGGTTATTAATAAACAAACCATTTCACTCGCGCTTTGCGCATTCTCAATGACTAGCGAATATTAAATGCTGCACACTTCATAAAAGTTCTGAATATCAATAGTTCCGCGTTTAAGCATAAAGATGGAATAGTGAACATCTTTGAGAGGTAAAGTGGTGTAAGTTTTTGGAAAATCCCTTTAAATTTTTACTTTTAAATCCAATTTTCAAAATTTTCGAGTTGAATTTTTTAATTAGTCTTCAGCGTCGTCTTCCTTAATTCGAATTTGAATTTTCGGAGACATTGAAGCTGAGACGGATCTAATGAAACCCAAACCGAGGTTTTGGCTCCAGTAGAAATGCTCGTAAAGTGATTTTGGATGTTTTAATTATTATTCTGCATCGTTATCCTTAATTTGGAGACTTGGAGGCAGAGGAGGATCTAATGAGACCCAAACCGAGATTCTAGTCAGAGAGGATGTGTTCTATAATCAAGAAAATGATTTGGGAAGTTTTTTATTTTTATCTTTTTCCAATTATTGACCATTTGCACTATCACCTACCCCTTTTTCGAATATTTTTAAATTTTAGATTTTATTCCTTGGTCTCGAAACTGAAACAGACCGTATGACTCCAAAACTAAGTTTCCATCGAGAATGGAAGTGCTTGATAATTTTGATACATTAGTCCAGTGCTTAATATATAAATATCCCTTTCAGATTAAATTTCGCGAGAGATTTATTTATAGCTACAGATATCGAAATAATTAAATTGAAAAGCTTAAATTCAATGTCTCAAACCTTTTACAAATAGCTCAGAGTAAATACTTCGTTAAAAGCGCAGCATAAAAAAAAATTGGTGGTGGTGTCCATCAGTATCGGAAGCAAAAAAATAGCCTCTTTCTCGATGAAACACTTCATGTAAACTTTCCGAAACCAGTTGTTTTACTATATTTTTTGCTATATACTTGATTTTTGCAATCTTTTGTAAACTGTTGCAGAAATTTGAAAGAGTATTTTTCGACAAAATATGCAACTTCCGAAACAACTTGTTTCCTTAATTTTTCTAATTGCTTAGTATTTTATTCACAAGTATTTTTAAATAAATTTTTACCTAACTTTTAAGTTACTTGATTTTTGCAGTCTTTTATGAATTAATTGTTAATTTTTGCAGAAATTTGAAACAATATTTTTCGATAAATTTTAGATTATTCAGCTTTCGGAACAGCTTGTTTTCTTCATTTTTGTTAATTGCGTAGTATTTTATTCACAAGTTCATTTTACAATAATTTTTGCCTAACTTTGAAGTTTGCTTATGATGTTCTTTACGTAGCTTTCGCAACTATTTTTTTCCCTAGACATATGACACTTATAAGGATATTCTCTCTCAAATCGTTTGTTTCATTTTTTTCTATGTTAACCTATAGAACATAGACCGTAACCGTTAGTCTGTTTAGTTTTAGAATTTTTTTCCCTATGTTTGTTGCCGGTCATGAATGCTGAGAATTCGTGCTTTTTATAAAAATTCTTCAAAGTAATTAGACGTATTTCTAATATTTTTATAGAAAGAATGAATTATATTTCGATACATTTAAAACATACTTCTAATTATTTAACCGATTTTTTAGAAAAGCATAAATCTTCCTCTTTACAGCATCCATGCATGGTAAAAAACAGCGGAAAAAAATTCTGAAAACAAAACAACGTAGAGCTTAGGGACTATTTTTTGCAGGGAAAAACGAAGCATGCATCTGGAAGGAGAATATCCTCTTAAGTTTGTAGACTTATTAACTGAGAAAGTGTTTTGCATCTTTCTGCTGTTCCTTTGTAGGTTTTTTTTTAAAACTTTTCTTTAATTTTTCGTTTAGCAACAGTTTACTTCCTCGGTAACGCATGTCATTAGTTATTGATAGACCTTTCTGCCTCTGAAACTGGTGGATATTGTTACGAATACCTAAAATATCATCGCGGCATATTGCATATCCCCGAGGATAAGAGACACAGAACACCATCATTATTTAAAGGATCGGGTTACATGATCCTGGCGACAAATTCGGTGACGTTGGTGAAAAATTGGTGAAATAGTTGGTGAAATATCACGAATTTTGGAGTCCTTCCGAAAGTTTGGTGGCAGGGGCAGGAGGGTACGGTCCCTATGAATATCACAGCCACTTGGTGCCGGTTTAAATTGGGTAGCACAGTCCCGGCCGTTCAAACAGATTCCTTACACCTTCGGGTAGATCGTAAAGTCTCGGATGAGAGAAAGGAAAATTAATATAAAGTTTCAAAAGGCCTCGATTATAGAGACATTGCAAAATGTACAGATTGATATGATGTCGCATAAATGCACATTTGTTATCGAATAAGCGTGCCCTCACCTCACACGCAGACCCAAACGGACAGATTTCCAAAAGATTTTCAGGTGGTCTTAAAGACGTTCTCTTCTGTTGAAATCTCGAATTTGAAAATTTTCCGAAAAGCGACACTTTTTCTAGAGAATTAAAACAGAAAAGAAAAAAAAAGAGAACAGAAAAAAAGTAGAAAGAAAAAAAAAGAGAAAAGAAAAAAAGTGGAAAGAAAAAAAAAGATACAAACAGTGCTATTTCATATAACCATCTAAAAACTGAAAAATACTTTCTCCTAAACCGAAAACGAAACCCATCTTTTCCAGCTTATCGTCTGCTCGTAACTGTCAGGCAGGTCAGGACCCGCCAGCAATTCCAAAATCGTAAACCGCAACAACATGATATCGTTGCCAGACGACTCAAGATCATCAGTCAAGCTCCCCCCCCCCCACCTTTTCTCCCCACCCCTACCTTCTCCGGGTGTTTCCCGGTCTTTCACACCCACGCCAATTAAACTTGAACCCACACTCCCCTCAACCCGCAAATAGATTTAGAGTACAGATTTTTTTTTAAAGAGATTTTCGGAGTTTTATTTTCACGTGTTTTTGTAACAGATAAAGTGGTCTGAGGAAGGATGTTATTCAATTTTTATATACTTTTCCGAATTCCTGTTTTTTTTTTCTCTCTAAGGTATTTTTGTATATACTGTACGCGTTTGTTTTCGTATAGGAATGTGTTTTGGAGAAAAAATTAGTAAATCCGCTGTACTGTCTTCTTCTTATTCTTCTTCTGCTTCTTCAACCCAGACTGTCCGACCTAGCCGATGGTATAAAGTATCTGTTTGGACGGCTGGGAAGTGCCATCCAATTTAGACCGGAACCGAGCAGGGGAGGCATTCACAGGGACCATACCCTCCTTACTCTACCACCAACCTCTCGGAAGGACTTGCAGACCTACATATTTAACATGCGTGAAGGAGCGTTAACACGGAGACAGTTTAGGCAGAGCCGGGAATTTGAACTCTGGTCGTCCGAGTGCAATCCCCGCGCGATAACTATTAGACCCCTGTCTACACCTGTCTTAAACGTCTTGTTTATCCTTTTCTACTGTATAATTCATTCTTGTCCATGCATCTCCACAGAGAAATATAGCTCGGGTTACTTGGACACGAGCGAGCCAATAGTCAACACAGCCAACATCTAACATAGTCAACATCTAATAACAAACATCTCCACTTGCTTTCTGGGGGAGAAAAATCAACGAAAAACGAAATAAAAGAAAATAGATAATTCAAAATCTATTGAATATTATAACGTCACTTTCGGAGGGTTTGCTAATAAAACAGGTATTATATGAAATGTTAAAAAAAAAAATAAGTATAAGATTCACACAAGTAGAATGACGCAAAAAGAAAAAAAGAAAATAGTCCAGTATGGAACACTAACCTGTGAGCGGAGATTTCGAAAATCCTCTGCATGCCATCATCGATCGTTCCTCCGGAAATCAGCTTCCTTGTTGAGCACCCCACAGCAAGCCATTACCAAAATGCAATCTGTTACAAATAATAGTTAGTTAAGATAAAACACATCGCAAAAAGTATTCTGTCGCTGTGAAAATTCGCACGTCATGGGTGTGTAAAGATAGAAAGAAAGAAATATAAAAGAACTTTTTATTACTGTAAAATAACAACATAACGGTCACGTGTAAATACGTACCTAAGTTTCCTCCGATATACGGTGCGACAGGGAGCCAAATAATTGTTCTGTTATGTCTCCTAAATATACAGGCTAACGCAACCGCCATTTTGATTCCAACCGGTCCAGTCAGCTATCGTCTACCCGTCAAAAAATTATATCAATCATTCGAGAAAGTAGTCTAGAATGTTTTGATTTTCTAGAGATTTCGAGAAAGGAACGAGAAAGTAATGTTCTTCGCCGTGTACTGGCAATCGCTGCAATTGGTAGTCAAGGCGGCCTCTGTTCTGCTGCACCAGCCTGTATAGTTAAGAGCCTTATGAACTGCTTTTCCAACATATCCCATATATGTTCGAATGTCGAAAGGCTATATTGGGAAGATATGAATCCCATAGAAGCATTGATGAAAGAGTATGTATGGGGTGTGGCATTATCTTGTTGAAGAATCATGATAACAGAAATAACACCAGGAAGGCGTGACAGCATAGGCAATATAATTAACTGACTGAAGAATGTTGTCAACGTTTCAGTCGTGCTGTCAATGTACCTTGTCGAAAAACTAAGAGAGTTTGGCTGCCGTAGGGGATGGCTTCCCAGACTATAATTACAGGTGTGATAGAAAATGTGACAATGTTCCCCTTGGGAGATAATTTGCCGCCGAGGTTTAATGACGCCATGAATACTAAAATTGTGTCGTGGCTATTTTGCACTACAGAGATCCAAACTCTTAAGTCTCATGATTATTGAGTCATAAATAATCCGTTTTATGCATGATTAGGCCAAACTTTGTTCTATACAGCAATGTTAAGAGCATATAAAATTTTGAACAAATTTCGAAGTTTTCATTAGAATTTTAGTAAAGTGTATCTCTCGGTTTTTCAATTGCAAAGCCTAATATAAACTTTCGTGAAAATCAATAATTATTTATTGCAGCTATCTTGCAAACAAGAAATCGACCACAGACGCGCAGACAGAAGTCACTTTAAAAATAGTCAAAACGTGTTCAGGAGGTCCAAAATTTATATTGACATCAAAGTCTCAAAATCGAAAATCGACCCAGGACTACGCACCGCTGAGATAGCACACCTAGTTAGAATCGAAATAATTCATGAGTGAGACACTACGTATATAGGGAAAGTAAACATTTTAACGACCCTTCAAATAAACCCTCACGACCCCAAATAGGATCTCGACCCAAGGATTACGCACAACTGAGATAGCACACCTAGTTAGTGTCGAAATAATTCATGAGTGAGACTTAAAGGAAAGTCACACAAGGAGGGGTTAATGTCATTTTATAAACCGAAATCTGTTATACTGAGAGAGAGAAAAAAGTGCAATCAAAGAAAAGAGGAAAATTTTCGGTTTCTTTAACCGAACATCCGTCTTTTTTACGGAGGTATGACGAACAACTTCTGATCATCTGTCAAGTCGGAAGAGTTAGAAGTCTATTTCTGATGTTCAGCAGAGGGCGTGGGTGTCGTCGTTCTGTCTGTCGTCTGCGATTCCCTCTCGGATCTCTGCTCGCTGTCTGTTACCGTTTAAATGAATTTCCAGAGCAATGTTTTCGGAATTAAGAGATTTACTCAGTCTCCGTATATATTGAAATGAAAATTATTTGAATGTTGCTTTAAGTTAATAATTGTTGCTTTTCCTACATACGTAGTGTAATTCATAGGGAAATGTCACGATTGCATCGTGCATATGCTTGCGTTTCGCTTCTTGTTAACACTTTACAACATAGTTGAGAAGTTTTTATGACTTAGGTCATTCTGTCTGTCTGTCTGTCCGTTCGCAGGATAACAGCAGTAAAGATGACTTTATCAAAATGAAATTTTAGTATGCTGTTGAGACGATCTGTGGGACATATGGGAATGTAAATGAATAATATCACCCAATTAGTTTTGGATTGACCCGGGCTGAAAAAATGAAATACATTGAACTCTATGGGACCTCATTTTTCAAACATGTTTTAAGCGAAGTTAAAATTCACAAATAGTTTCGAAAATTTCAGGAAATATTCGAATTATCCCATAAAATATATAAAAGAAAAATTCAAATATGTTCGGTAGTTTTTTAAATAAAAATTAAAATAATAATTACACTCATATAATATGAAAAGATGACGTGACACATTTCAAAATGAAATAGGGTATACATCTTTTTTTTCCCAGTGAAAAAATCGCAATTTTAAAAGTGCTTTTAAATTTATATTTTGTCTTGCACCAGTCCTAAAACGGCTTTATTTTTGAGTATTTTCTGTGCATTTATATTCTGCGCCAACGCAATGGCAATATTTTTGAGTTTAAATAATCATCAAACTTTGATTATTTCTACAACGAAGCCTAATGTTAATGGATACAGAATGTAAACAAGTGATTGTAAGATGAAGTGTATAAGAATTGCTGAATTTTTTTCCCGCAAAATTATTTAACTCTAGAGTTTGGAATAAAAATGCTATGAATGAAATAGTCATTGCTTTTACATAGAGAGTCAGACGATTATATTTCGATAACATCATTTGAATAAAGTTCATTTTTTTTTCACGAAGTTTCAAGTTTTCAAGTAAAATAAATTACTGCAGTTCTGTGATAATTAAAGAAATATCATCACTGAATGTATCGCACTTTAGAGATGCGATACATTCAGCGGATTGCATTGAAGTTGGAAAGTGTTTCATACTCAATGCATGATTGATCTTTCTTGTTTTTACATCTGTGAGGTTCAGACTTTTAATTATAAGTCAAGCACATAAGTCAAAATTCCAGTTTTTATCTTACAACATACTTGATTTAAATTTATGATTTTTATTGTGGGACAAGCACATAAGTTAGTCAGGCTTCTAAGATGTTAAAAAAAGAGAAACTTTAAACACTAATTAAATTTTGTACGGGTAGCAGTGGGGTAAAGAATATATATTAAGAAAAGTTATTTATTTAGCTCATAAATACGTAACAAACTCCATAATAATTATATTTGTATTCTGAAAAAAAAAGAAAAAAAATAAGTTCTCCCGAAAGCATATTTTTTTCCCCTCGATATTTCAAAATCCTTGTTTTTGACTTATGTGCTTGCCACCGCCAGGTCCAGAATACGTTTCAGGACATCCTAAATACGTTTTAACCATTTTGGAGTGATGTCCGTCTGTTTTTCTGTCTGTCTGTCTGTGATCGATGCCTTGTATACACGATAGCTTCTCCAAATATTAATGAATTTTCACGGAACTTTATATTCAGCTTTGTTAACGGAAAAATCTAAAACTAGATAGAATTTTTATTTTCAATTTGAATAAAAAAAATTCAACATTTATTCGAAATTTAATAATTTTTTAACATATCAGCATAGAAAAAAATTGGACACAATCCTGCATAAAAAGGACTATTTATGGCTCAATGATCATGAGACCTACTAGTTTCAATAATTGTGATAAAAAATAGCCATGCCATAATTTGTGTGTTTGTGTCGTCATTAGCCCCCCCCCCCCCGGAGTACATTATCAAGCTTGGTATCTTTAAAGTCTTTTAAAATGAAGGGTAACATGATGTCTGTAACTGTGATCATTTAGTACAGCATTACAGATTTTTAAATTTTTCTTATAATGCTAGATAAAAAACCCCCAAAAAAAACCCCACTATTTATATATTTATCGAATTAAATTCCAAGAGTTTAGATTTCCTGTTGCATTATTTAGAAGTCAAGTCTCACGTGTTGCTCTTATCACGAGTCCACTTCGACGATAAGAGCTTGCAATTTCGTCCCAGTTGCTCAACGGTAGAGCATCGGCTGGCCAGTTCGGAAATCCAGGGTTCGAATCCCCGGTTGGGGCAGCAAGGTTCTTTACAGTGTATGCAAAGTTTCAAGTTTCTACCTTCAGTAGTTTGGTGCTGCGAAAGTGTTCCTTAGTCGGTCGGTCCTACTCAGCTGTATGTACATGAAAATTTCGAGTTCTAAAATTTGAAAGGAAAAAAAAACTTTTTCCACACAACAACGTAAGAAATTAATAAATCAAATATAGTGATCATTAGCAGTGCAATTTTTGAAAATGAATTGAAACCTAAATGTAAACGATCCGTGGAATGGAAGCACGTGAACTATTCCAAGAGCACAAAAGACAAACTTTTGCTATTAGTACCCAATCCCATCTCTAAACGTATCCTATAAATTGATGATTGAAAGTTTTTTCCATTTAGTTGTAGTATATAGGATTACTAGGATAGTATACAGGGCCGTAGCCATGCAGAAACCAGTGGGGACTAAGCCCCCCCCCAAGAGGTATACTCAGCTCCCATGATAAAAATATTAAAATTTTAGTAGTGATAGGAGATTCCATATAAAATGTCATTCAAATTTTGATTAAAAATTTTTTTGAGAATTTTTTATAAATTACTTCGTTTAAAAGATTTTTTAATTTAGCTGAATTTGTTATTATACTAATGATCAATATATTTACATGTTTAATTTAAAAATTATGTCATTAGTATTTAAGATACTTTTGTATTGTTGTAGAGTTCACTGTTATACATTATAGAGTTAAAATCAACTGATAAGCAGGTAAGTGTAAATATTAAGCATCAATTTGTATTAATTTCAGAATGTTTCTACAAATTATTAACAGCTTTATTACTCGTTAAAGCTTGCATTAAAATCAATTGTAATTATTATATATTAATATTGATGTATAGTAGCTTTATGGATATTAATAATCGGCTCTTAACTTGCAAATATAAATATGTAATTATTTGTTAATTATTTATATGAATTGAAATATATAATAGTACTTATTATTATTTATAACTTCTAATGATTCATTGTGTTTGGTGAGCCCCTTCATTAAGACTGTTGAGATCCCTCCCCCCCCCCCCCCTACATTTTGAATTTCCCTCCAGCCTTTCTTCGATTTTGTCTCTGGCTACGGCCCTGATAGTACATAAGCACCCCAAAAATTATATAAAGGCAGCTCTATGAGTGTACACATTAGGTCAATCTGTAGCAAAATAGTAAGTGGGTTTCATTTCTCAGCTTGTCGATTACTACTCATTAAACAATGGTCTACAACTTTGCAATTGATGTTTTTCTTCCATCTCGCTTTATTGGCAAGTTTGTTATCCTAACTTTTTAAATTTTCCGCACTGAAATTTCATTAAATCGATCGGGAATGGCGAGTTTATTATGCATAGATCTAAAGACCTCATCAAAGTTTTCTTAGAAAGTTATTGGGGAGATGTAATAAGAAAATATTTTAATAGAGTAGAAAAAAAATTCAACTCGTATTTGAAGTAAAGCTGTGGACATACTTTCACGCTCATGAAAGAAAGAAATAAAAGCTATTACTGATAAAGACGTTTCATAGAAGCGTATATATATTTCTAGTTGCACCTAATGCACTGCAGTATTTAATATTGCTTATTTTATAGTACTTAAGGGATAGTACTTGAGGGATAGTACTTAAGACGATAGTATTTAAGGCGGTAATACTTGAGGCGGTAGTACTTAAGACGGTAGTACTTAAGAGGGTAAGGAAGAGTCGTTATCGATTAATCTTTTGCTTACGGGTGGGCCAACGGTAATCCCAAACGAAGAATCTCTCAAAAAGACAGGTATTTGACATATCCTATCCCAAACAGTTCGATCCCCCTTTGCAGGCATTAGCGTCCTTGGACGCCAATGTCTATGTTGTCCAAAGCTATGTTTCTATATACCTTAGGGTTAGTCGTGTGGTCTGGGTCTCCCACATTGTTCAAAGCCGGTTACTATGGATCTAAATTCTAAAGGACACAAATCGAAAATTTGGCCCACAGGTGAGTCTGGTGGACGTTGAAATTTTGTTATAATTTTGTATTTATTATTATTATTTTTTTTTTTAATGAGAATTTGAAAATGCTCCTTGCGTACCATTTGTACATTTGATTAATTTTACATTATGATCACTCAATTATGGACTCACATTATGAACAAATTTGGGTGTTCATTTTTAAATCCCTTAGAAAGTTAATTTTTTTAAAATATTTTTCTGCATTAAAACTTAATTTTCATCATTTAATTAGGTTCTTTTATTCACTTTTAGTTACCTTAATAAAGTCCAATTGTAAAACGCATACCCACTTTCATTAAAAAGTATAAAATACGTCTTCTTGCCGAATTTCATGCATCTCAAACAAAAATTAAGACGCATGGATCATTTTAAGAATGCAAAACATCTGAAAATTCCGTTTCGAAAAAAATGCATTTAAGTTTTTACTTACATGTGGGACAGCATCCATCCCAAACGAAGAACATCCCAAAAAGACAGGTATTTGACATACCCTATTCCAAACAGTTCGATCCCCCTTTGCAGGCATTGGCGTCCATGGAAATCGCCGACAGAGTGTTTCTGTCGGCGAAGGGGTGCAAGGGGGAATCGAACTGTTTGGGATAGGGTATGTCAAATACCTGTATTTTTGGGATACTCTTTGTTTGGGATGGACGCTGTCCCACCCGTAAGCAAAAGGTTAAATGTGTAAAATAAATTCATATATTAAAAAAGAAAACTTTTTTTAGTCGATTTTTGCTCATTTTAACGTCCACCGTCCCCTTAACTTCTGCCTCTAGCATATCTTTTGATAAGAGGTTTCTTACTTCAGAAAGCACTGTTTCCCAAAAGAAAACAACTCACTTTCTAATGTTTCCTTGTCAGGAGAGAAATTTCAAGAAAACATTTTAGTGTATGCAAAGTCACGTGTTATCGAATGTTTTTTCTTCTACTCTCTGTTTACAGAGGTATGACGAACAACTTCTGATTGTGTGTCAAGTCGGAAGGGTTGGATGTCTGCACTCTGGGGTTCGAGAAGGCGCGGAGGCGTTGATGTTCTGTCGTCTGCGATATCTCCCCCTTAGTCCTGTTTGCTCTGCTGTCTGTCAGCGTTTAAATTAGTTCAGTGAAAGGAAGACACATCTCTTACGTCTTGAAGAAAAATTTTTTTTTAAATGTGGCTTGTAGGTTAATTAATATTTATTCATATTTACTTTATCATATACCAGTGTAAAAAAATCGTTCTCATAAAAATTTTCGAAATCTGGAGGAAAATATAGTCACAAAATGCGTACGTGAAAGGCAATACACACCTCGTCGGTTGTAAGAAGTTGTAACACAGTGACACAACTGCAATAAAACAGCAATTAAATACTCAACTAATTCACAGAGATAGTAGGTACTATTCTCAAAACACTGACGTATTTCCCAATTCAAAATAGCTCGTATCACGTCAACTGCTCTCCAACTGAGCAATGATTCCATTTATAAACTTTCAATAGAAACTTTCAGACGGGGCTCGTATCTCCAAGAATATTTGTTATTTCGATAAAGATCTAGTACATTCTAAAAGTCGCCAAAATGACACTAAATAGCCAAATCTGGTAACTCCGCACCGAAATTCAAAATCTAGTGAACCTACATTTACGTAATAGGAATGGCTGCATGTAAAGGTGTTTTCTCCTTGAATAGAGCAAAAGCATTGAATAAAAGCAAAGGTTCGCTATGTATTACTTGAATAGAGACAAAACGCAGTGAAACTTTTCACATATTCGTAACAATATGAATACATCTAAAATTGAGTGTATACATCTAGATTGTTGAAAATTCTAAATGAGGGTGAGTTTGTACAAAATCCAACGAAGAATAAAAAAATGATTGTGTGCCTAATTCCGTAGGTAGAGCGATAATCATTCTAGATTTAAACTCTGTTGCTCGCAAAAGTTCCAGAAAAAGATTAATAGGATATCCACCTCTCCCCCATTTTCTTCTGCAACTTAACATAAATCACTTGCGGTATCTTGGGCTGAAACTTAACGTCTTGTATTTTTTTTCCTACCGTGGAAGCACATCTTCAAGAGTTTAGTTACATGTATAAAATAACACCGCTTTTTCAACAGTCACCATAGTGTGCATTGCACTCAAAAGTACCTTCTGCTAAGTGTACATAATCTAAAAAATTTACATACTCAATGTTGCAATAAAGCATACAACATATCAATGCCGCATATATTCATCCCTGTGTATATTGCATTGTATATTTTTACGTACTCATACTATGTAATATAGAAGAGAAAAAGTATTGTTTTTTTCACAACATTTTTCAAATTCGAAATGTTGATGCCCATATATGTTTTAAGACCTTCTGAACACTTTTTGACTATTTTTA
Source organism: Amaurobius ferox (assembly GCA_951213105.1). Classification (NCBI taxonomy): domain Eukaryota; kingdom Metazoa; phylum Arthropoda; class Arachnida; order Araneae; family Amaurobiidae; genus Amaurobius; species Amaurobius ferox. Next base: position 116,347,193 of record OX578152.1, read on the forward strand.
AAATGACGAAATTTGACGAAATTTCATAGTGCAAAATGAGCATGCGCACAATACATTTAAATTATTTTTACATGTCAGACTACAGAGGCTGTTCACACATTTTTTAGACGATGTATATTGTATTCACAAAACTAAATTACATAAAATTCTTGTGTTTTAAATGTTCTATTTGACATCCCTTATTCTGAACTATCTTTCGACACCGCAATTTCCAGGATAATAATGCCTTTTGAAGTTTCAGAAGAGGTATTCTATCCCATTCCTCCTGAACAGCTTTTCAGAGTCCTGTAAGAGTTTTGGGACGACGTTTGGATAATGCAGATTTTAAAAGTCCGAAAGCACAAAAATCCATAGGTGATACATCGGGAGATTTAGTAGGGATATCAGTGAAGGGTATGGCCTTGATACCAGTTTTTTGTTCCATTTCTTTTAGGAAATTTACAGTGGATTTTGATGTGTGACTGCTAGCTTTGTCCTGATGGAGTCTCACAGATTGATGGCACTGTGGGTAAAGCGGTGGTATTTCATTCAGAAAAATTGGCGATAAAATATGTTCCTGATAGTATTTGGAGTTAATCTTGACATTTTTTCCCACTCTCTTTATTTTTAACTTGCGATTATAAGAAAAACCAGCAACAATCATGAATCCCTTAGAAAAACTTTCTTTCGATTCTTTGAACCATGTACTTAAATTTTTTTCTCCCCTTTTATGATAATAAATGGCTCTTTTTTTGTTGCAATCATTTAAATACACCCATGATTCATCTATTGTGACAGTTTTCCATTTTTCTTTGGATAAGTGTTTCTCATATAGAATTCTGCAGCGTGTCCTGCGTTCAGCGATATGATTTGGAAGAAAACGATGCACATTGCGTTTTTTCACTTTCTTAAGATTTAAATCAACGTTTATCATTTTGTTTACAGTGGACACCGAGCATTTTAATGATTTTGCAACTGTCCTTTGACTAGGGGGATTTTCTATTAACATTAAACAACGTACCTTTGCAATATTCGAAGATGTCCGTTTTTTCCTTGGATACTTGTTTGGAATTTTTGTCCCACTTGAGGCTCCAATTTGACGTTTTTTTCCTTTCCTGTTGACGATATTACCTATCGACGCTTTAGATATCACAAAACCATGACTCTCACATCGTTTTTGGATAACAGAGTATGCATATTTCTCTTCGGAAAGAGCATAAATGTAGTCTTCGAACCACTGTTTTGTTAAAAACGCCATTTTTGAATAAAAACAAAACTTTCAAGCCGCAGACGATAATTTTGACTTTTAAAAACATAGTACAATTGGAATTATTTCTTTTGCAGCAAACGATTTTTTATTACCGCTTACCAAAATCGTCTAAAAAATGTGCGAACAGCCTCTGTATATTTGTTCAAAATTTGCTTTTATGAGATTGAATATTTTCTAAGATATTACAATGTTGTGAAAATTGCGTTTACGCATATTACGCACGTTTTGCCTAAAATTTTGAAAGTACGTTGATTACATCGTTGAGTAGCAGTCTAACTTTGTACAAAATTTGGCTTCATTTAGTTGTCCAAAACGGGGAATGACCTCGGTTTGGCGACAAACAGTTCGATTGATCGCCAAGCAGATGAAATAAATATATAAATGTTAATGAGCGTTTTTTGATAATCAACACCTTCAAAAACGTATAGATCTGCAATTTGGCTAAAACGTGTTTTGTTCGCGAAAATAATATTTCCCTTTAATGAGGGAAGTAAAAGTAAAAAATTGCAATATGAAACAAGCATCTTAAATTAGTAAGTAGGGTGCAATACAATTTCATCATCATACTCGAAATAACATAAAACTCCCATGACCGACAAGAATATCAAATCGCTACTCTTCATTTTTCTATCTTGAAGTGTTACGTAAATATTTGACAGAGTAAAGAGAAAAAGATAGAGAATACGTTCCAAGTTCAAATTCAGAGAAAAAACCGTCCCCAGTTCTATGTGGCTTTGCGGATGATGTATCACCTGAATCATCTGCTGTGGAAATGATTTAAAGTACAGAGGATGTGGCAAATTAATCTTTCTTGCACAAAGTTAATGTGCAGTAAAGATTTCTTTGTACTGTCGAAGATCTTTGAAGCGAAACTTCTTTGCCAGTACCTGCAAAACTCTTTTGAGGACACGTAGATGTGGCATGGAAATTGCTCCATCTACATTAAATATTTTTAACACTTTACAACGCAGTTGAAAAGTGTTTATGACTTTGTTCATTCTGTCCGTCCATTTGCACGATAACTTCCGTAAAAATGACTTTATCAAAATGAAATTTTAGTATGTTATTGAGACGGTCTGTGGGACATATGGGAATATAAATGGATAATATCACCCAATTACTTTTGGATTGAACTCAGATTGAAGAAGTGCAATACATCGAACCCTATGGGACCTAATTTTTCAAACATTTTTTAAGCGAAGTTAAAATTCACAAATTGCTTCGAAAATTTTAGGAAATATTCAAGTTATCCCATAAAATATATAAAAAAATTTCAGCGAAATATGTTCGGTAGCTTTTTAAATAAAAATAAAAATGACACTCATATAATATGAAGAAATCATATGACCCACTTCAAAATGAAATATGGCATCCATCTTTTTTCCCAGAGTATAAATCAGTATTTTTAAAGTTCTTTTAAATTTATATTGAGTGTTGCATCCGTCCAAAAACCGTTTTATTTTTTAGTTTTTCTGTGTATCTCTATTCTGCGCCAACGCAGTTACAATATTTTTGAGTTTTAATGATCATGAAACTTTGATTATTTTTACAACGAAACCTAATTTTATTGCATGTAAAATGTAAACAAGTGATTGTAAGATGAGTTGCATAAGAATTGCGGAAATTTTTTCACACAAAATTATTTAACTCTGGAGTCTGGAATAAAAATGTATGAATGAAATATTCACTATTTTGTACGTAGAGAACCAGACGATTTATATTTCAATGACGTCATTTGAATAAAGTTTGAATGAAGTTTTAAGCATGGAGTTAAAAAGTACTTTTACCTCCATGGTTTTAACTTTCCAAGTAAAATAAATTATTGTATTTCTGTGATAATTTAAAAAATGTCGTCGTTGAATGTATCGTATTTGAGATGTTTAAATAAAATTGCAGTTGGAAAGTGTTTTAAAATCAATGCTTTATGGATGATTTATCTTTCTTGTTATTCAATATACAAGATGTTTTTAGCATAGTTGACCTCATTTTTCGGTGCTCAGCAATTAGTTTTAGACACATATTTCTAATATGAAAGTTTGTTGGCAGTATAAATCATAGTCTAGGGAAAACCCGCCTTCAATTTTTCAATTTTAGCATATTATTTTAGCCTATTTAGGCGACTACATCTAACATGCAGGATTAAGTTATTCAAGTGTCAGTACAGAGATTTATTCTAGTCAGGATTCAATCCCTAAATTTCAGTCTGGACTATAAACGCTCTATTGGTTGAGCTACTAAGAAAATATTATTTTCTAAATATACCGTATCTAAATATAAACCGTAATTGAAATAACCGTTCTGTTTGTTTTGACGTGAGTAATGTGAATAATGTAAGTGACGTGAGTAATGTGAATAATGTAAGTAAGTAACGTAACTGCTTTGAATTTAATATATTCTTTAACTGTTCTTTTTCAAAGCTAATAAAATTCTCTCTGCCGTACAACTAGCCGCTCTAAACTTTCGGGTGAGTAGGATGGTCAGTGTTGTAAAAGTTAAAGTCATTTTTTAAGGCTCATCAAGCAAAGTGGTCGCACGTGGTTTCCCCACATTTTGACTACCATCTGCTAAAACTACAATTTCTAAATCAATAATTTATTCTTATGAAGCTCCGATAGATTTTGAGCGATAGCCTTATCTTGAAGAAGTTTGGAAGACACTACAAAATTGCTGATAACATCATCCACAGACCGGTTTCGCTTTTATTATGCAACCACAGACATGGAATAGCCATTATCTACAATGACAGCAAGAAAACTTGCTCTAGACTACAATTTTGCGAACATCTACGAACACTGATAATTTAAGTACTCCCACGTAGCTGAAATCAAATTCTTATACAATTTAGCTCGGGCTACACGAAGCTGCAAATGTCAAGTTTAAAATCACAAGTCACCAAATTTATCGTATGATATTACATATGAAAAGTGAACATGTTTCTCAACAGCTAATATATTTTTTTTAATTTATGGGATTTTTTGATAAATGTATTTGAAAAATGTCAATATCTCGAGAACGGTTCATGCTAGCGTTTTAAAATTTATGTCAATCGTTTTCTAATGAAAAATTACATAAGGCTTGACTCGTTTATGTAAATTTATTAAAGTTTTTAAATTTATTATGATTTTTTCAAAATTTCACTCTAAAATTTAGGGGGGTTCTGAACATCCGATTGCGTATGAAAACAATAGGTTTCCAGTATTCATGGTTTACAATTTTTGTACCAAATTTTGTTTGAATCGCTTCATTCGTTCGTCAGTTATCGTCTCCACAGACTCACTGACACACACACACACACACTTTCACCCCACACACACAAACATCATCTTAAAAACGCCTGATTCGTGTTCAGGGATGCTTGAAACGTGCTCTCCCGTCGAAAACGCTGACATCAGTGAGTCATCAAAAACAGTCATCTGAAAATGCCCAGCCTATTGGAAACTTTAATGTAGACATCCATAAAGCAAAGCAATATAAAGTTATTAGTATATAGACGATATTCAACTTAAAACTTACCACAGATTCTGTAAATTTACTACAAGGGGTTAAACTCGGACAGATTTGATATTCGTTTGTAACATAGAAAAATTAAGTTATTTCAACTATTTATTTTACTTTAGTTTCCATAGTTCCATATTCTTTTGCTGGAAATGAAACAATTGAATCTGGAATCAACGAATAAACTTATTGAAATGTATTGGTGATTTATTTTTCAAAACGTTATTCACACACAGAACCGTTCTGACTCCATTGCACCGTCGATTCTTTAATTGCAAATTTGGAGCAATATTAAATAATTAATGATTTTAAGGTGGGACAGACGATGATAAGCAATTAATCATTATGGGGTCGGACGACCCAAGTTTGATTCCCGACTCTGCCCAAACCATCCACCTGTTTACGCGGAATACGGGTACGTTATATATGTGGATCTGTGAGTCCTTTCGACAGATTGGTGGTAGAGGAAGGAGCTGCAAAGTCCCCTTCGACGATAATCAATTCGTCCCAGTAGCTCAAAGGTAGAGCGTCGGCTGACCACTTTAGAGATCCAGGGTTCGATTCCCGGTTGGGACAGCAAGGTTCTTTACAAAGTCAAGGTTCTTACAAAGTTGTGCGCTTCGTCAAAATCTTCTGTGTGAAAATTTTAAGGGAACATTGCTTTATCTTAGTAAAATGTGTTTGTCTATTAACGGAAGATTTAAGAAACACACAGCTGAGAGATTCGATACAGTGATAGATGAGTCAGGTCCCAAGACACTTTATTACATTTTTTCTTTCTTTTTTTAATAATTAGAAATACTTTTTTAATATTTTTTATGTTGATGCGCGGAATTTTGAGCGATATACGCACTAATTGGTTCCTTAGCGATCAAAATAAACTATTGTCGCAGAGATTCTGTCTTGACACCATCGTAAAGCTCAAAGAACGTTCTTTCCAACAAGTTATAAATCAAACCCGTTAGATAATTCTTTCATATGTAAAAGAATAAAAATGAAAATGCATTGAAATATGGTTATTTTATGTAATTTCATATTTATTTTCTTCCATCGGAGAATTGAAGATTCGCACGATTCTATGTTTTGGCACGAATATGGAACGAAATTTTAGTATTCAAAAAATAAAAAATATATATTTTGACGTTTATTGTTGAACTTTAATTAAATTTGTGCTGAAATTTCTCATAATAAGAAAATTGGTATTTATTGTTAAGCCTTATCTACTACTTTTCTATGTGATGTATTTAATGTTAAAAGCCTAAAACTTACAGAACAGAAGGGGTTACATTTTATTTTCATTCCTGAGGAATCTGTTCAATGGCGGAATTAATTGATCGGGTTTCATGTTCTCCAGTATTCAACCAGGAGCATGAGTCTATTTGCTGTAAGGAATTTTAGTTCGAATACTGGTTGTTATTGTGCGATAAGTAATTTTTGTAAACTATACAACAGCTTCCCCGATAACCTCGATGTTTTCAATTAATCGGAAAGGATTTTAAAAATCATGTGTTGTAAATGTTTTATATTTTAATGTGTATTTATTCATTTACAGGTGTTTTTGAAAATCATTTGTCAATAATTCGCATTTTATATATTTTATTATATTTTAATTTGTATATTTTGTAATGTATTTTATGTTGCACGCTGTTACTGGGACTTTGTCCTGTAGTTTGTATTCTTTTAAAATAAAACAAAATAAAATAAATACATTTTCAAATCTGTCATAGAAGAGTATCGAACCCCATTTTTGACCCCCTGATGAGTTTTCCCTTTTTCCGTTCCATACGGATTTCACCAAGACGTGGGGGGCACATACGCGGTCGACAGCTATTGCAAATTAAAAGCTTTTAAAAAAGCGCAACGGCCGTAGCATGTTCAAGTGCACGCCCGGTTTTTGAAAATTCACTGTGAATTCCGATATAATTTTAATCAGAGCTTAAATCCCGAGCAACGCCGGGTATTCGTTCCAGTACAAGAGATACTAGTACAGATAGGTTCCAGTACAGAGGTGAAAAATCACATATTTATTACAAGTAAGTATTCGTAAAAATGATACATTTTATTTATTTCTCTCCGAAATCTAAATTCAATGAACCCCAAATAACGACGCCAATGGCGCATAAAAATATTTAAAACAAGCGCCAAGAAAGCGAAAAACACGCACTAAACATAACCTTTCGACATTCTTCCGAAACTGCAACGAAACTATTAAGTGAGCTGTTTGGAAATTCATGTTAGGGCGGAAATGGAATATGAGAAAACATTTGAATATATTTGCACCGTTTTTAGCCTTAACTTTTTTATTGGTGTTTATGCATTTTGTTTTGATATATTCTCCAAAAAGAGGTGATTTTTGGTTCGAAAAATTGTGCAATGCGCTTATTTGAGAGGAGATAAACACATTTATTTGCTTTTTAACCGATGCTTTATCGTTTTCTTACTGAATATGCTATATTTGAATTATTGCATATACGTTAATGGCGCAAATTTTATAATACATCCCATATAATAAATACGTGACTTTCTATACAAACTCATTATTTTATTTTTATTTATTGTTTCCTTATTTTCACAAAACTGAGTTATATCGCTCAAAATACTAAACAAAATCATTAATTCTCCTTCTTCTGCTACCCAGACCGTTCGACCTACCCGAAGGTGTTGTCCTGAGATATCTCCCTCTTTTAGGAAACGTCCGGTAAGAGCGCGAAAAGAATAAGGCCGTGTGTACTTTAACAAATGCATAAAATGTATTTACAAAAAAACATATATCTATTTACAATCATTAAATTAAACAACTTTTCCATATTAAAATAAATGGATTGAACACCAATTAAAAAAAACAAAGGTAAAAAGTCTCACCGACTAAATTGGAATTGATGGTAAACAAAGATTAATTCTAATTTTCCTAACGTTATTTTGTATACAAGAATTCGGAGAGAGAGATAAGAAAGTGTACATATTATGGGAAGGCTTCAAAATAGTAACTCACCAACATCCTTAGTGTTGCGTCTTCCATCCTCCTCCTTCTTTCCCAGAGGAGCCGGCCGTACAAGAGATGTTGTTTCGTTCGTGTCCCGGAATCAACTCCCTCATCTCCTTTTCTCCATTTTAAAACTGTCTATCTCTTCAATATTTTAAAACACGCCTCTGAAACCCTGGAAACTCTCTCATTTCTGGGGCGTAACCCCTTAACCCGAAAGCAACATCATTGGCTTTTTAGACCCTTCCGGTCAAACAGCCCTTTTTCAAGCCCCAGCGAACCGATACCCTTTCGGCCTTTCATTCAAAAGGTCTGCCAACCCTATGATTCCGTCCGGCTCGGACAAAGTTGCATATTTCGGTAAAATGCGATCTCCAAAGGCCCTCTGCACATCCTGTTTTTGAGTGCAGCTGGTTTCCATGGGCTGCTCCCCCAAAATAAGTTCGTTAACTCTAGATCGCACCCCCCGAAATATTGGGTCATGGGTTTACCATGTGACAGGTGTCGTTGTTGAGACCCAAACCGTCCGACCTACCAGAAAGGTGTAAGGTAACTGCTTGGACGGCGAGGATGTGCCACCCAATTTAGACCAGAACCCAGTGGGGGAGGCATCCACAGGGACCGTACTCTCTTTACCCTACTACCAATCTCTCGGAACTCTTACGAACCCACATGTTTAGCGTCATTGTACTCAGCATGAACTCGGCGGAAGTTTTGGTAATGGCGGGAATCGAACCCGGGCCTACCGAGTGCAATTCCCGCTAACCACTGGGCTACTGCGCCCCATGTGACAGGTGTACGGCCGGGAAGTGCTACCCAATTTAAACAGGAATCCAGTGCGGGCAACATCCACGGGGGCCGTACAGAAGAAGAATTAATGATTTTGTTTATTATTTTGTGCGATATAACCCAGTCCTTGCCACCAATCTCTTGGATGGACTTTCGAACCCACAGATTTAATGTGCTCGTACTTCGCGTGAAAACGGGGATAGTTAGGGAATAGCCAGCATGCTGTTACCATCTTCTTCTTCGACCTACCCAAAATTGCAGGGTATCTGTTTAGTCGGCCGAGAAGTGCCACACAATTTAGACTGGAACCCAGTAGGGGTGGCATCCACATTGACCGTAGCCCTTCCTGAAGACAGTTTGACTCAGTTACGTTTCGGCAAGTCGTATAGGATTTGCGTTTATTAGGGAGTAAAAGGTTCGTAAAGTAATTGCATTTTGTTAGGGAGCTGTTTAGAAACAATCTTTTATTAGGAACTGAATTGTAATTCTTTTTAAATCAAAAGTGCGTGATTTGGGAATGTCTGAGCGTTTTAGGAGCACGATTTCTGCAGGCGGGAAATAACAATCGAAAACAGTTGCGATGTATTTGCACTTCTAGCATCACCTATGGGTATGCCACGCATCTTTAAATATTTCAAGCTGTTATATTCTAGGATATATTTCTGAATAGATACTTTTGGACAATGTGATTGTACTGCTTCTTTGTTTCACCATAAGAAATAAGTAAACTGAAATAGGTATTTACATAAAGTATTCGAATGCTAAAGTTTGAACAAAAACTGCTCGCTAAAAATGTCTTGACTTCTGAACCATGATTTCAAAAATCTGGAGATTATTGACAATTCCCTGAAAAAACAAAAGATGGTCCGAGAAAAAAACTTCATATAAAAATAGAATACTCTAAGTCAGTGATTCTCAACCTTTTTGTATTTGCCCCCCTCCCCTTTTCATATTGATTTCAGTCGTGCTTAAAACAGCCACAAAAAGCAATATAATAGGTGATTTTTAGGTAAGCACATTCATCCCGTGCCCCTCTTGTGAGGCGTGCCCCTACAGGTTGAGAACCAAAAAAGGTTGAAACCCCTCAGGTTGAGAAACTCTAAATGAAGATCTGATAGCTGAGTTAGGGGGTGAGGCAATATGTTACGCAATGTAATGTAGATAGGTCACACAGTTTGAACATCCAATAAAATCTTATATCACAGAGAAAAATCGCCTTTATACACCAAATATATATATATATATATATATATATATACAGGGTGCCCACTTATATCCGTTACCCCCCCCCCCCCTTAACTTCTAAACGGTGACAGCTTAGGGCATAAAGTTGGTGTCTAAGGTATAGTAAAAAGGCTATGAGCTACTCGATGAAGCAACTTACAACGCCATCTATTGGCAAATTTTGGAATTAGCGGTCCTATCTCGTAAATGGTGAAATATACGTGAAAAAAGTCAATTAGAAAGTTGTAGAGCACTCTCGATTTAGTACGAAAAGATACCTTGCGTACATTAATACTCAAAACAGAATGCAAAAAATGAACATTTGTTTGGTCACGATTTCGAAAATTGTCATGTCATAAAGAGTGGAAGAAAGAAACTGAGACACTTCCCTGTCTTCAGGATCATTTATTTACAATACTATATTGCTAAAAATGCTCTCCGTTAGACACTATACACATTTGCACTCTGGACTGGATTTATCGCTGCACATTGTGCTGCGAGAAATCATTGCTCGCTGCTCATTTTTTGCATTCTGCTTTGAGTATTAATGTACGCAAGGTATCTTTTCGTACTAAATCGAGAGTGCTCTACAACTTTCTAATTGACATTTTTTCACGTATCTTTCATCGTTTACGAGATAGGACCGCTAATTCCAAAATTTGTCGATAGATGGCGTTGTAAGTTGTCTCATCGAGTAGCGTATAACCTTTTTACTATACCTAGACACCAACTTTATGGCCCAAGCTGTCACCGTTTAGAAGTTAAGGGGGTGTAACGGATATAAGTGGGCACCCTGTATATATGTTACCGGTAATGTATGAAATACCGGCATTCTATAGAATAACTAGGCATTTTATAGAATACCGGCCGTTTTTAGGCAAAGTATGAAAAATGAGAATTATTATATACTTTCCCTAGGCATTGTATATAATACCTAGGCATTCTATAGAATGGCAGATGCTATTTAGGCAAAATGTGAAAAAAGAATGAATCGGAGATATATTTCTTACTTTGCCAGTTTCTCATTTTGCATTCTATAGAATGCTTAGGAAATCTGTGAAATTTTAATCGTTTCATAGATTGCCGACCAGTTTTCGGTATTCTATATAATGCCTAGGTATTTTATAAACTGCCGGCTTTCATACATTGCCGGTAACATATATATTATATATAATAAAAACCCAATGGCATTTTGAGAGAAACTGAACTTTCGAAGCTAACTCCCCTTTTTTAACGGGATATACTAAAGAATAGAATATATAATAAATACTACGCCTTTGTGTTGTGTCAAATAAAAATAGCAGCTACTTTTAATACTAGTGAGACCTAGATGTAATTCTCAAAGCATTATGGCATTTTCAAGCGTTTCATCTCCTTCTTTCTAACGGTTGTACTTTTTCCGTACAATTATATTTACATTTTTTCAATTTGAGGAGATATATTCCGATTCTTAGGTGGTTCTAAATACAGAGTGATCAAAAAGTCTGGAATATTCTATTTTAAAATCATACAGAGAAATTTAAATATCAGAATGTAAATAACGTAATGTAAGTAGCATTCAGGGTTGGGGTATATGCCAGTTGAAATCGGAGTATTACGAAAAATGTAAACAATTTGGACGCTTATATCTCCGAACCTAATCGATAAAAATGTATACTAAACAGATACCTTACACCTTTGGGTAGGTCGGACGGTCTAGGTCGAACAAATAGCTCAGCTCGCTCAGGATCCCCATATTTCTTGGGCCCTTAAGAGTAGTTTAACCCTGTTTAATACTAGTTACGCCACTGACCACTGGTCTCCCCCGTAGATATCAAAGAGTATATGGAGTCTTCCTATGTTTCCCAATGCTAGAAATCCGAGGGTAACATCTTACTCTGAACTCTCATTTTGACCTCGTGGTTTTGCCAAAACCAGAGTGCTAAAATTCTTCTCTGATTGGCTACTTTAGTTGGCATTCTGTTCGTCAACTATTAATCACTTTATCTTCACTCCTTCTTTTCGTACGCTATTGGTATTTGAAAGTCAACTACCCGTGTCGATACCCGTTTTTAATTACTTTGCGGAAGTAGGGGTTATCCAAAAAAAAGACCTACTGTTTAGGCCCAACCCATCTAAGAAAGATCTTTGGACTGTTTTAGTAGAAAATGTACCAGTATCTATTATATAGGATATTTACGGTCTACCCAATAGCGTTGACCCTTTTGCCATACCGCTGTAGTAATTCGTTTGGTTTGCTCGTCCCTTAAATCAAAGTGACTTTGGCAACACATCTTTGTTTATTAAGAAAGTTTAAATACCCGAAGTATGTAACTTCCATATTCCTGCCCCATTAATGGACAATTTCTATTTAAAAGGTGTCCTCTCGCGCCTCGTATCTTGTTGCCTCCTCCCCGAATAATCGTTTGCCGTTCTCAGGAAAAGAGAAGCGGTTACAACGATTTGTCTTGCGGCTCGTTTCCGACAAAACCACAATTAGCGACCGCACTCTCCAGCCCCCTCCAAATCGTCTGCGGCGTCTAATGAGGGGGGTCGGCGAGCAGCAGAAAGTTCGACTAATGAATTGGAAACGGTCGCTTTAATTATATCGCTTGCGGGAGGGGGGGGGGGGGCTGATCTAATGGATAGTGGGGGTGGTGTAATGATTCTGGCGATTGGAACAAGTGGCGCCCTGGGGGTGAAATCGAGGAAGGATTATGTTCGAAAGGTGTAGCCCCGGGTGATGAAAGTTTTTTCACGTTCAATTGGAGGGAGTTATAGTCAAAAATAAGTTTGGCATTTTTGGTAGACTGAAGATTTCAATTGCGGGGGGAACTTCGGTAAAATATTTTATCTTGTAAAATTTTTCTTTTGAGAGTTTTTTTTTTTTTTTTTTTTTTTTTAAGAATTTTATAGGATACTGGTTTTTAATTCTGTCAAAGTTAAGTCCATATGAGACGCTTTAAAAATTAGGTTAGAACTTTTATTCATTATATTTTGCTTAACAATGCAGGTTTTAGTCTTCTAAATGATCGGAAAGCTTTTAGAAAGAGTGAAAATGCGTTTCGACCTTCCCTCCACTTTATCTACCCCGTAGATCCCCTACACAGATGGAGTCTTCCTATCTTTCTCAATGCTATAAATCAAGGGAAAACATCTTACTCTAAACTCTCACTTTGACCTCGTGGTTTTGACGAGAAAGTATCAAACATCTACCTTAAAGAACCTTACTGCCCCAACCGGGAATCGAACCCTGGATCTCCGAACTGGCCAGCCGACGTTCTACCGTTGAGCTATTGGGACGATATTGCAAGCTCTTATCGTCAAAGTGGACTCTGCACTTCTCTGATTGGCTACTTTTATTTGACATTCTGCGCGTCAACTGTTAATCACTTTATGTCCCCACCCTTTTCTTCGTACGCTAATGGGATTTGAACGTCGACCACCCATGTGCTTCATAAGTGCCGATATGCTTTCATAATGAGTTTGCGGAAGTAGGGGGCCATCCGAAAAAAACTACTGTTTAGGTCCAACCCACCTAAAGAACAGCTTTGGACCGTTCTGCAGGCCTCTGTTATCCATCTATTTACTAGAATATCTATGGTCCACCCTGGTGGAGTAGAGGAATCAACATTCCAGCTTCGTTAGTTTTCTCTGTTAGTTCATTCAATATTCTGGGTCACCGGTGGTGAGGGGGAATTCTTGAGAGTCTGGAAATACGCTTCCAAATCCCCATTTCCTCAGGGAGAGAATAAAAAATCCGGTTTCATTAGGTTATGTCCCTTGTACGATACTATATATGGGCAAAAATTCAGTCTTATAGGTCAACGATGGCTTTTGGGGGTCTGTAAAGACACAAACACGTCAGACAATTAGTATATAGATTTTACTTTGCAGAGTCCATTTCGACGATAAGAGCTTGCAATTTCGTCTCAGTAGCTTAGCGGTAGAGAGTCGACTGGTTAGTTCGAAGATCTAGGGTTCGAATCCTGGTTGGGGCCGTAAGGCTCTTTACAATGGCGCCCGAGCAAATCAACACTGTAGGTTAGGCAAAGATGTCGGAGGTCTGAAGACCCCAGACCGTGCGACTCACATGTGGGTTTAGAGTAGCTAGCTGCACGGTCGGGAAAGGATACCTCCTGTACCCAGGAAGCACCCAAGGTCTACATTCCGACAAACGAACATTTATTTAGGTCTAAAAAGATAACAATGGATGAAAAATATTGTGGTTAAACAGACAGCTTTACATTATATTTGAACTTGACAAGTACGTCCATTTTTCAAAAATGGGAAAAGGGTTATTGCGAATATAGGTAAAAAGATCATTGAAAAATAAAATTTAGAGTGAGGTATAATAACATAATGAAACATAGATTAAAATTAAAGAAAATAAAAAATTTTAAAAGTAAAATTTAGAAAGTAATATAAAAGAAAATATATGAAAAGAGAAAATAATTAGGCACATGAAACACAAAAACAGAAATTTAGAATAAAATTTAGAATAGAAAAATTTGAAAAAAATACAAATAAAAAGAACCAAAAGAAAAAGAAAGAATCGAGAAAATAAGAACAGTTAAAATAAAAGAAAAAAAAAGCTTTGTTAACAGAAAATATGGAGGGAACACAATAAGTTCATATAAGTTAATAAGATTGAAATAAAGGGATTCATTGATCAAAATTAATTGAGAGCAGAATTTACTCATAAGCTTAGGTCACTTTATTAGAAATTTCCATGGCAACAAGAATACAGTAATAGATGTAGGAGGTCTGAAAGTAACCCTAGTACGACTAGAAATGATTCAGTAGACTCTGGAAGATTGAACGTCGATTTCAAATTGAGAGGATAACAACCACGCAGGATACTAACCTGGGTAAAAATAGTAATAACAGGAGGCTAACCTGAGGTAAAAATAGCAGAAGGTGGTCAGTCAGATTGTAAGTGGCCCGCTAAGCTGATATTAGAGGGTGGACAATGCACAGCCCACTTCGACGATATGAGCCTGCAATTTCGTCCTAGTAGCTCAATGGTAGAACGTCGGCTGACCAGTTCGGAGATCCATAGTTCGATTCCCGGTTGGAGTCACAAGGCTCTTTACAATTTTCCCTACATTGTATGTAATGTAAGCAGCAATATTTTACATGGCCGTTGTGGTATAACTAGTTCCATGTCTATGCGAATTAAGAATGCTCAGGTATCTTCGGTTTACTGTTGTTTTGATTCCTTAGTCAGAGAGTTTTTATATAAAAAATTGTGTTTGGTAGGAATTTTAACAGGAAAACTCCAAACGTTATGTAATCCCATAAAGTTTTGATCACGTTAAAAACAACTATATTTTATTTTTAACTTATTATTTTTTTAACTTATATTGGGTTGGTTAAAAAATAAATTCTCGTTAAAAACAAAGTATCTAATTAGTAACGATGTCAAGTCGATTTCGGAGGCAAATACAAAAGCTCCCTACTTCAGGATATAAAGACAGATCAGCTAGCCACATTAACAAAAGTAAGTAAGCGTCTGTCAATAAACAGTTGCATCACGTGACCTAGAAAAAAATTGTAACCAAACAACAACAAAAAAAAGAAAATAGAAGAGATGAAAAGATAAAACAAAATCCTAAGAGAAAGGAAAAAGAACAGTCGAAGGACTAAAAATATAATTTCCCGGCATGTAAAGCAACGCTTACGGTCACTATCATAAAATAAATAGAAAAGCAACCGGTTAAATGAGCAACATCCTCAATTAAATACCGTTACTAACAACCGCAACATACCGTTACTAATATATTTTTATGCTGTGTTTTTACCAAAAATTTTTCTTTTTCAGCTTTTATGTGCAGCAGTTCCAATTATTGTAAATAATAAATGAATGTATTGATATGGTACATATCTATAAAAATGTAAAAATTTATTTGCAACCTCAAATATTTTCAGAGTTGTATGACACGAATTCATTAAATATCGTTCTGAAAGTAAATTTTCGTTTTTATTTTACCGACTAACTGCCGTAATATACCATGTTTATTGTATGTTTCTGAAGGATTTCATTGTGAACAAACAAGGTGTATACAACCCTGGTGTACGAAGTGTATGAATTTCTGCGTTATCCAAATTGCAATTATCTCCTTAATCAGCGAAACGACTGTCTTCGGATCGACAGACGAAGCTTGATTCATTGGGCTATTGCGAAAGTTAAATTTCCTCCCATATTTAAAGTGAAACTCGTGAATGATTTAAAGGAGAACGCCACCATTTCAAATTTCAGATCGAACAGCAACTTCTGATTGCATAAGTATTCATGAATTGAAACTACCATAAATGGCAGATTTCAAAGAAAATTTAAATTCTTATCCCTATCAGATATCAGTCTACCACTGCATTTTACCTGACGGTTTCAGTTCCTCGGGCGTTGATGTAAAGAATCCTCGTTTCACCTAGAAATTGAAACACCGATCCCCAGCTCTTCCGACAATGTTCTATCCATGAAGGTCTAGTTACACGATTCAATTTTCCTTCCGTATTTGAAGTGGACCTGATAAAGTACTAGCATAAAAATCCAGCGTTACTCGAGATTTAAAATATGTGTAAATATTGTGGTTTTGAAAAAAAATTCTATTAAAATATTGAATTTAATTCTCCTATAAAAAAATACATAAATATAAGAATATCGATTCTCGCTCTACAAAATTATCTGTGTAGGCAAATCTGAAGAATTAAACATTCTGATTCCGTTTATAAACCAATGTACAAAAATATGATGTTTGATCAACATACACCTAAATGACGACGCTGAAATGGTTGCAAAAGTTATCTCCGTACTATTTTTTATCTAGTTGCAACAATCATTTAAACATATTCAGAACAATATGAATTTAAAAAACCTTTTTTTACCAAACTACTACCGTAATCTGATATCCCATAGCCGTAACTAATATCACAATATTAAATACATAATACCGTTTAATTATTAAATTTATTTTTATATCAATTTCTTCATTATTGAAATAGGATAAGTTGAGTGAAAACCTTCTGCCGCATAAACATATTTAATTAAATTCTGCTACTAAGCAACATGATGACATTTTCTTCAAGTTTCATAGAAAATAAACTGGAGTATGATTCAACTCGACTTTTCCGTACCAGAACCCATTTTTTGCAGCTTTTTCTTTTCAAATTTTACAAGATTTTTTTTTTTAAATCAACATTGTAGGTATAAATTATTACAATTACAATATAACATGTTACCCTTCACTTTAAAGGGCTAGACAAAATATTTCGACTAATACCATACTTGACAATGTACCCCCACCCCCCGGCGGCAAGTCTAATGGCGTTGTAAAAGTGTCGGACTGAAAACGCAAGCATCTTTTGAAAAAATACAACATGTTTATTCTGATGATGCTATTCTCTTTTAAATAAAAAATAATAATTCATATAATATAACTATTTTTTAACTTTCAACATAACTATGTTTTATATTTTTCCCCGATTAAAAAAAAAAGATTTGAGGGATTTTCTCTGGACTGACGAACTAAGACTTCAGTGAGCCCCTGACGTTTATTTATGGAATATATATACCATTTTTCTTCACAAATTATTTAGATATTGTACTCCCAGACGAAAAGACAAACATGTATTGTAAATGTGTCGGAATGAACACGCAGGCATTTTTTGATAATACTAAACCAGAATGCACATGGTCCATCTATTCTACCATCGTCTGCATCCACACACGCCACACTCTAAGTACCATCTCGAACCATCTCGCATCATCTCCCTTCCTCTCGTGCTTCGCACTTCCCTTTTTTATAACCTGGTTGCCAGCACCCTCTACCGTCCGCAATCTGCATGGCTGCTATTTAAATTTAGACTCTTTTTTCCCCGAGGAAGACACTTGAAAAATAAGAAGTCGAGAATAGAAATTGCTGATCCTTACAATGTCACGAACAAAAAAACTTGCGACTATTTTTCACAACAATGATTGAAACTATTAAGTCTCGTGATCATTGAGCTATAAATAAACACTTTTATGCATGATTATTTCCAATTTTGTCCTGTACTGCCATGTTAAAAAAACATATAATATTGAATACATTTCGACGTTTTAGCTTGAATTTAAAAAAAAAAAAAGTTTTATCTAGTTCTAGATTTTTGATAACAAAGCCGGATATAAAGATTCGTGATATCGAGTTAATATATTCGTGATATCGATATAAAGTTCGAATCCATTAATATTTGTGGCTGCTATCGTCTACAAAATAATCGACCACAGACATACATATTGACCACTCCAAAAATAATCAAAACGTGTTTAGAAGGTTTTAAAAACATATATTAACATCAAAATCTCTAATTCGAAAATTTTCATAAAAATAATACTTTCTCTAGAATATGTTATATAGTATGAGAAAGTAAAAAATGTCTACTGCTATTTCTATGCAAGACATTTTTATTAATGTCTCTAGTACACTTGGAGCTACAAACTCGAGACATGGACAGGATTGCCCCTACTGACGTCGATAATAATAAAATAACCATACAAAATGTGAAAAAAATCTATCAAACAACTGTATAAAATATCCATCAAAAATATACATTGTTAGTCACATTTACATTAAATAAATGATTCAGTAAATGCGTGTCAATAAAGTAAGAATTATTTTCTTAAACGCAATATTTTATGGATATTAACTTCATCAATTAACCCAAAAATACGAATTAATAAAGAACTTCTTAGAAATGCTTAAATAATTGACAAGTTAGTGGTCAATCAATGACTTCTAAATCATCTTAATTAGTAAACCAATTAACTTTATACCATCGAAGCTAGGAATATTTTTACCCTCAGATATTTCAAATTCCGACGGGGAAATTATTACGCGTCAAGAAAGGGAAAAAAAAAAAGTTATTTTTTGAGTAATTTGACTCCAAAATTGTGCCATGATGCGTGTGAACGACGTGAGATGCCTGCTCGTCATTAAAAAGTGTTTAAGGTTAAACTTTTTCCCCTAATGCGTGCGTCTGAATTTCAGAGTTTTGGAGACTTAGGGGTTCACATAAATTCTGAAATCCGACAGTAGGTTGACTCCCCCCCCCCTCCCTACCGATAATTTATTTTATTCTTATAAATGTTTACTAAAATTCTTATGTACCCAACGTATGACTATCGCTATAAATAAACAATTTTTCATTTGGGAGCAAGTTGATATAGATTATCTGGAGCAGTGGTTGGAAATAGCGAGCTGCAAGTAACGAAACTACAGTAGTTACTACTTTTTCTCGTAATTTGTAGTTTAACGAGCTGCTTTTAAAAATAAGTAGTGTAGCGAGTAGCGCGATACAATAAATCACTAGTTTGTATCGAGTTTTGAAGCTACTTTTAACGTTACTTCAGTAAACAAACAAGATGTCATTCTACATATTACTGGATCATCCTTTCTTCATTTGTATGAAATTCAGTGTTCTGCGCAATGATATACGATGAATGGCTGCAGGGTTAGGAAGGCCATTGCCTCATGAAGTTGATTTTTTATATGGATATATTCGGATGTGGCATTTTCCAAAAGATCCTGTTTATCTGATTGCAATTTTGAGATGCAAATTCTACTAAAAATGAGCAAACATGCTTTTAAATAAATAGTTTTTACTTTTATTTTATTTTGTAATTTTAATAAATAAAATGGATACATGTCAACTTTAATTAAACTTTTATAACCTATTTTTGGTTGTCTTTGATTTTAAAGTTTATACTTTTATTTTATTTTACTGTTTCCAGAAGTGGGTAAAAGCGTAAAGATTGATAAGTTGATCAGTTAATTTGGGAATCAGTAAATTTTAATTATTCAGAATAAGTATGTTAAATGACTGCAGTATACTCTTTTCCTCAACATTTTGTGTAAATTGAAGCTGCGGCAAAATTCTTCTTATAAAAGTAGTTATGTAGTGACTCGATTTTAAAAGTAGTTTGTAGTCACTACTTCTTTAATAAAAGGAGTTGTAGTTGACTCCATGTGTCATAATGCAGTTGTAGTTGTAGATCACTACAATAATAAAGTAGTTTTCCAACCACTGATCTGGAGTATTAGATTATACTTGAATTTCTTATATTTCTTATACATCATTTCTTATACATCTTGAATTTCTTATGCATCCAATATTTATTTACTTACAGTAAGGGACTCTGCCCCCTGCTCGCTATGCAACGCCAACAACCGTATGCTTCGCGAGCTATTTGAAGCCAAACTAAAGTTTAAATCGGTGAATGGTTTATTTCATCGTATTGCCCTATTGTTTGTCTACGCGTTTAACAAATTTCATATTTTTGTATGCTATAGGTTTTGCGGTGTTTTAGAGGATTTGGATTTAGCAGATGACATCGTTCATTTGGCCTATAGATTTTGTGATCTACAACAGAACAGTAGTGGCCTTAACAAGTTTGCTAAAATGACTGGTCTACAGATCAATAAAAGTAAAACAAAAGTCTTGAGAATTAATGAAAACACTTCCGAAAATGTAAAATCAGGTGATGAATCCATTGAAGATGTAAATAGCTTCACGTACCTTGGTGTACTGGTGAGCAAGGAGGGTGGAACAGATGAAGAAATTAAAATAAGAATTGCTAAAGCTAAGAATTGTTTTAGAAAACTAAATAAAATATGGAGAACTACTAACCTTAATTTAGAAACCAAAATCAACCTTTTTAATTCCTTAGTGAAAAGAGTTTTGTTATATGGAGCCGAAACCTGAAAATTAGCAAGGGGCCAATGCAACAAGTTAAATGCTTGGCAGACTAAATGTCTGAGGAAAAATTTGGGAGTATTTTGGCCGTATGTTATTACTAACACTGAACTCTACAAGAGTACTGGACAGGAAGCAATTGAGATGGAGATAAAAAAAAAACGTAGATGGAAATGGACTGGACATGTCTTGAGAATGCCGCAGCAGAACATCCCTGCTGTGGTACTTACTTGGGCACCTGAAGGAAAAAGATATCGGGGTCGGCCCAAGCTTACTTGGAGGAGACTGGTGGAGCAAAACAGAAATTTGATGGGATGGGAGAGCTGTTCAGAAGCAAGGACTGAGGCACAGGATCGACCAGGGTGGCGACGCAAGCTGAAGGCCTTATGTGCCACTAGGTACGATGAGTTATGATGATGATGGTGAGAGGTTTTTCGGTACGAGACAGAGAATACCCATGGATGTGACGATACGAAAGAACATTTTTCACTTTAGAAGTACATAAAAAGTAAAATATCTCGTAAACTAAATCTAAATTATAAAATGGGCCCCGTCCTGCAAAAATTTAACTATGTAGGTACCTACCTACAAAAATTCGTGGTCTTGCTATTGTTAGTATATTCAGGACGCGAACTCGCAGCTCAAATATTTTGTCTTTGACTTTGACATTAAATATTTCCAATACATATAACAACAACAATATATACACTACAATATATATAAAAAAATCTGATGTGGGCAACACATGACTTTCCTTATATAATGAAATGAATTTACTACTTTTACAGTAAAAAAATAGGTTTTTCTTATAATAGATACTAATATTATTTCCAAGATATTGAATTTTCGACAATTAGTCATCATTTTCATTGATTTAGCATCATTTTTATTCATTTGGCGAGATTTTCATTAATTTGGCAACATTTCAAAAAAGTCGCCAAGTTGGCGACATTCCACCAAATTCGTCGCCAAAATCTCGCCAAGCGTTATGCACAAAGAAAAAAGTTATTCTTACAGCAGATAAATGACTATTGGCGTTTAAATACAAAAGTATTATTCAAAGTATATTTTTTCATGAATGGAACAAGCTAGATCCACGAGAATGATGTCACTCAATTTATCGCATGGTATTACATATGAAAAGTGAACATGTTTCTCAATAGGAATTTTTTATTTTATGTGACTTTTTCATAATTTTTTTTAAAAATGTACAATATCTCGAGAACGGTTCATGTTAGCGTTCTAAAATTTATGCCAATCGTTTTCTAATGAGAAATTACATAAGAAATGTCTATTTGTGTAACTTTATTAGCGGTTTTGATTTTTTGACGATTTTTTCAAAATTTCATTCGAAAATTTAGGGGGGTTCTGAACATTCGATTACGTATAAAAACAATAGGCTTCCAGTGTTTACGGATTGTGATTTTTGTACCAAATTTGGTTCGAATCGGTCCATTCGTTCGTCAGTTATCGTCTCCACAGACTCACTGACACACACACATACTTTCACACACACACACACACACACACACACACACACACACATACACACACACAGACATCACTTTAAAAATGTTTGATTCGTGATCAGGGATGCTTGAAACGTGCTCTCCCGGCGAAAACTCGAATTCGAATTTTCGACCCCGTCACAATACTTTCCTTATACATTATGTATATAAGGAAAGTAAAAACTGTTTATTTTAGCGTATTTCCCAAAGCTTTTTCTACAAGTGTACCAAATTTCATATTTTTATATGCAATAGTTTTTGCGGTACGAAACGAAGAATCTCGAGAAACGAGAAATTTGTCAAGCAGCGGCATCGTCAGCCATTTTTACTTTCTTTACATACATAATGTATAAGGAAAGTATTGTGACGGGGTCAGTGAGTCTGTGGAGACGATAACTGACGAACGAATGGACCGATTCGAACCAAATTTGGTACAAAAATCACAATTCATAAACACTGGAAGCCTATTGTTTTTATTCGCAATCGAATGTTCAGAACCCCCCCTAAATTTTCGAATAAAATTTTGAAAAAATCGTCAAAAAATAAAAACCACTAATAAAGTTACACAAATAGATATTTCTTATGTAATTTTTCATTAGAAAACGATTGACATAAATTTTAGAACGTTAACATGAACCGTTCTCGAGATATTGCACATTTTTAAAAAAAATTATCAATAAGTCATATAAAATAAAAAAAAATAGTTCCTATTGAGAAACATGTTGACTTTTCATATGTAATAGCATGCGATAAATTGGATGACATCATTCTTGTGGATCTAGCTCGTTCCATTCATGAAAGATACTTTGAGTAATACTTTTGTATTTGAACGCCAATAGTCATTTATCTGCTGTAAGAATAACTTATTTCTCCGTCCGTAACGCTTGGCGAGATTTTGGCGACGAATTTAGAGGAATGTCGCCAACTTGGCGACTTTTTGAAATGTTGTCAAATTAACGAAAATTTCGCCAAATGGGTAAAAATGACGTTAAATCAATGAAAATGACGACTAATTGTCGAAAATTCAATATCTTGGAAAGAATATAAGTATCTACTATAAGAAAAACCTATTTTTTTACTTTAAAAGTAGTAAATATATTGCATTATATAAGGAAAGTCATACGTTGCCACATCAGATTTTTTTTAATACAGTCAACCTTTGAAAACTTTCTGATAATAGTTTTTTAGTATGATCATATTTATCATACAATTCTTTACAAAGATAAGTCAAATAGTAAATTTCTTCAGAATTTGTAAAATTTAAAGCTCGAATATCACCTAAGCACTCATCCATTTATATAGAATTATTTTTAGAAACATTTGTATAATGTCCTAAAGCTCTAGTATTCATATCATCTTCTAATATAAATCTTTTATCATCTTTTGCTGATAAAGCTATCTTGTTCACTTGAATTGAATACAATTCATGTTTCTTACTTCTAATTAAATTCTGTGTTCTATATTGATCTTTTCTATTTAATAAACAGTCTTTATAATCTTCAAATAATATTCTGTTTTTAACGGTACTAGTCTTAGTTCCTTTAGACTTCTTAGTCTCAAATTTTTTATGGTTTTCTTTATCTTCTTCATTATTATTATATTCTTCAACACTTTGTTTTTCTAATCTTATTGAATACATTTTACTTCTTAAACCTACAAATTTTTCCATAATCCGACCGCTATTTTCATCTTTCATTTTACATAATACTTGTTTATTACATCTAGGCATATTATATAGATTATTTACTTGATAATGTATCGAAATAATCAATCATAGACTTCATATCTTCATAAAAGTCATCTGTTTTAATATCATATATAAAACTATTTGTATCTATATATAATAACTTAATATTATCCTTATATCTCGGTTTCATGACATTATAATGAAAATCATACATTAAATGTTTAGATAAATCTAATATACTCATTCCAACATAAATCTGTTTATTAAAATATAGTTTTGTTTTTTTCATGTGAACAGCTACCAAATTTTCATCAAAAACAGTTCTACATTTGAAATTAGGTTTAGCAATTAATTTTTTAACTTGATCATAATTACAACATAATTTTACATCGATTCATTTTCTTATATTTTCCATAGTTTTTCCAAATACTGAATTATTCATCAATTTATAAAAATCTTTCTCAAAATCATTAGCAGCTTTCTTTCTCATTTCAGTGTTTAAATCTATATATTTTTTCAACCAATTCGATTGTTTAAATTGTAATACTCTATGTACTCTTACAGCCTTTAAACCCATTTTCAAATATTGTTTTAAACTTCTATAATGATTTACATATTTCTCTTTATCGTATAAAGTTGTTAATAACTTACCTTGTTTCGAATTTTCAGGAATTCTATTTTCAGGACATAATGGTAAATCTAAATGATAATCATGTAACTCTTTTGGATATCTTAAACTAATTTCAAATATATATCCATTCTCTGAATCATCTTTTATTTTATGGTTATATACTTCACGTTTAACATAATTTATTTCATCACGATTACACCATTTAAATTCTCCATATGGTAAATATTGACTCATAGCCCATCCATATAAATTATTAGCATCTAAATACATTAAATAATTGGATTCTTTACTATTATCATAATTTTTCATATATTTATTATTTGCTTTTCCATATCTATTACAACATTGTGAAACACCTCCTCTTAAATCCATTTCTATCATGAGAATCATATCATAATTATTTAATAAATCTAATTTAACATTTGTTATTTTTAACATTGCATCCCAAGATAAACCAGGAGCAGTAAAATACCAATCTGGATCTAATTTATAAGTTTTTAAACAAACATCTCTAAAATTTTCAAATACATCTGTTAAAATGAATACATCTGTTTTAACATATAAATCTGTATATTCACCTAAATTTTTTATATTAAATTCTTTCTAAACACGTTGAGCATGTTTATATTCTTCATCAGTTATATTACATTCATTCAATTTATTATAAAATTTATCTTTTGAAGGCAATTCTGTTTCTTTGTATTTATCTCTAGAATCCATATAATCATAAGGATATACACCTTTTCTTGTAATGAGATCTAATTTATCATCAGGAAAATGTAATGATGTCTCTCTAAATTTTGATTTTAAGTATTTAATATATTTCATTTTCCGTATTTTTGGAGGACATCTATTTATTTCATTCTCTGGTCTCAAGTTTTTTGATAAATTATCTAAACTGCAAGACATAAATTTAAATGAATCAATAAATCTCAATTTCATACCTCCTATTTTTTTGCTGAAAGATATATATTTTTCTTCAGTATTAGGTATAGCATCTATTTTTGATTTATCAAATCCAAGTTCTTTTATAAAAAATCTGATGTGGGCAACACATGACTTTCCTTATATAATGCAATGAATTTACTACTTTTACAGTAAAAAAAAATCTGATGTGGGCAACACATGACTTTCCTTATATAATGTAATGAATTTACTACTTTTACAGTAAAAAAGTAGGCTTTTCTTATAGTAGATACTAATATTCTTTCCAAGATATTGAATTTTCGACAATTAGTCGTCATTTTCATTGATTTAGCATCGTTTTTATGCATTTGGCGAGATTTTCATTAATTTGGCAACATTTCAAAAAAGTCGCCAAGTTGGCGACATTCCGCCAAATTCGTCGCCAAAATCTCGCCAAGCGTTATGCACTAAGGAAAAAGTTATTCTTACAGCAGATAAATAACTATTGGCGTTCAAATACAAAAGTATTATTCAAAGTATACTTTTTCATGAATGGAACGAGCTAGATCCACGAGACTGATATCACTCAATTTATCGCATGGTATTACATATGAAACGTGAACATGTTTCTCAATATGAATTTTTTTTTATGTGACTTTTTTTTTATGTTATTTATTTTATATAACTTTTTGATAATTTTTTTGAAAAATGTACAATATCTCGAGAACGGTTCATGTTAGCGTTCTAAAATTTATGCCAATCGTTTTCTAATGAAAAACTACATAAGAAATGTCTATTTGCGTAACTTTATTAGCGGTTTTGATTTTTTGACGATTTTTTCAAAATTTCATTCGAAAATTTAGGGGGTTCTGAACATTCGATTACATATAGAAACAATAGGCTTCCAGTGTTTACGGATTGTGATTTTTGTACCAAATTTGGTTCGAATCGGTCCATTCGTTCGTCAGTTATCGTCTCCACAGACTCACTGACACACACACACACACACTTTCACACACACACACATACTTTCACACACACACACACATACTTTCACACACACACACACAGACATCACTTCAAAAATGTTTGATTCGTGATCAGGGATGCTTGAAACGTGCTCTCCCGTCGAAAACTCGAATTCGAATTTTCGACCCCGTCACAATACTTTCCTTATACATTATGTATATAAGGAAAGTAACAAATGAGAATCATAACCTGTTAAATTATGGATTTTTACTGGAATAAATTTTGGAATTTGATAATTTAAATTACAAACATTATGAGCAGGACCCCTATATTTTCCAGTTATATGACAATGATCAATTACTTTTTCATCCTTTAAGATTTGTTTTTCACATATATGACAAATATTAGTTCTTTTATAATGATTTTCATCGAACTCTATCATTGATTTGATACTTTCATATTTTTTAGTTTTTTCTTTTATAAATTTTTCAATTTTAAGAGTATCCTCTTTTAACATAGATACAAACTTTTTGATTGTATCAGGTCCTCTATAAACAACAGGAGGTTTAAAGTATTCATTTTTATATTTGATATAACAAAATGCATCTGTTACATGTTTTTGATATTTCACAGTATATGATTTAGTTTGATCTTGCTCACATGTATCAATTTTTGGTAAGAGAGATTCAAAATCAGCATATATAGTATATGGTACTCTCATTTTTCTTTCATGATTTTTAAATTGAATAACTTCATCTTTTTTAGGCATATTAATTGTGACAGCTTCTTTCTCTTTACAGTATTCCTCATGTATCTTTAATCTTTCCTCAGAATAAAAATGATTTAAACATCTATCACATAAAAATATACGATGATTAGTAATTTGTGATCTGATCAAACTATTCATATTTTTAATCCAACAATAATGATTATTTTTTTCATCTTTCATATAAAACAAGTTTACATGTTTTTCTAATTTATTGTTAGTTATTCTAAGTGGATAAATTGAACCATCATAACTATAAACATTTACAGATATATTATTTAGTTTTTCAAATTTCTTAATATTGTCTTATGAAACAGGAAAATCAATTCCTTTAAAATTTAATTCATCTTTATATTGTTCATATTTTGACACTCTTTGAGGATCTTTTTTTACAGGATGAATTGCTGATAATATAGACCACATAAAACATTTATTATCTTTATTTTTTACATTTATTATAGCTTGTTTAGATTTAATGTTTTCAGGTAAATCAATATAACTTGATCCTCTCAAGGGTTGATATTTATTTATTCTCAATTCCAAAAATTTAATTTCTCCAAGACTCCAACCAGATCCTTTTGATATAAAATCATCAGATTCATTTATTAAGTTGTCAATAACATAATCATAAAAAGTATGTAAATCATTAGATTTTAATATAATTTGATTCTCAGTTTTGAATGTAAATTCTTGAATTTCTTCATTCAATTTAAACAAACAAAACAATTTAAAATTTACCTTTATACCATTAAATTCTTCCAAAATTTGCTTTATTTTTTTATTACAACCTTTCTTTTCTCTTCTAAAAATTCTAGAGGGATTTTAATATTATTACAATTACTAATTCTATATGATCTTAATCTAGATATATAAGCAGTTTCATATTCCTTAATTTCTACATTACCTTCATCATTTAATAATGCTTTTTTATGTTTTCGACTTGATATGTGATTTTCTAAATGTTTATAATATATACCGCAAATAATACATTTTCTCTTTTGTTTTGATCTTTTAATCATTAAGTCTTTCTTTATATGTTTTTCTTTATCTTCAGGTTCGTAATATTTACCACATATACGACATTTTCTATCTTCTGTAAATAACTTTTCAAGATTTTCTTCTAGTGTAAATAAATTTTCTTCAGGAAAGACAGATTTAAAATCATTACTATTTTTATCAAATCTTAAATTAAAAGAATCAAAAATTTTCTTAATTTTATTACGTTTTTGAGGTTTTTCAATAAATATTTTTTTCTTTTTTTCTAAGTATTTTGATATATCTAAATTTAATAATTCTACTAAAACAGGTTTATATTCACCTTTTTTTTCTGATATATTTAATTAATAATCTAATTAAATCATCCTTCTTACAGCCTTTAGGTTGTTTAATATTCAATAGTTTTACTCCTTTTCTAAGTTCATTAATAGTCTTTGACTTTAAGGTGAGCTCCATTTATTAGGAAACATCTTTTGAAATAATTTTTCCTGGAAGATGCTTACTGTGATAAATACTTTTTAAATGTCTCTTTTTGTGTGTACAGGTATATTGCATACCACATTTACATTTAAATTTTTTATATTTGATTACGGAATCACAACATTTACAATGACTTTGGAAATAAATTTTTCCATTTCTATGATATATATAAAACTCATTTACTGACTTCATAGTCAAACAGTGTATACACTTTTTTGTTTGCTCCATTTATTAGGAAACATTTTTTGAAATTCATTCCAGATCTTTTCATATTTCTTTTTGACTTTAGAACAAAGTCTTTGGACCTTTATTTTATTTTCAATATTAAAAATATCACAAATCTTTTTCATAAAATAATAATAGTTAACTGATTTCTCATAATACATAAAATCTAAAAATTTTAAAAACATTTCCTCAACTTCTTGAGTAATATTATACCTCTTTTTTATTCGATTAAAATAACTAATTCTACTTTTATATATTTGTTTTAAACTCTCATAGTCAATAACATAAAAATATTCTTCTTCTGAAGAAGAATCATAGATTAATTTCATCTTTAAATTATGCGCAACTTTATTATCTGAAACATCATTATCTAAAATATCAATCGATTCAACCATTTCAACACCGTCAAAAAAGTTAACATTCATTTATTTACTACGTATTAATAACAGCTTTTTATCATATTTATCGGGGAGTGATAGATCCCACCCCGTTAGATCATCATATTAATGATTCCCAAGGATCGCCTTTATTATACCATCTATCTTTAAACAATGTATAAATCAGATGTCCAACTATTAAATTCATCTGGATATCCTAACCATTTTACAAAATATTTATTTCCTTTCTTTTTTATGATTTTTTCAATTTTATATACATCATCTTTTTTATTATATTTACTTCCACAAATTGTACAAATACCTTTATCAACTGGTTTATTATTTTTAGAAGTAGTTTCATAACAATTTTTAGTTTCGGTTTTCTTTTTACACTTGACACAATACATATTAGGAGATATTCCTAACTCAAAAGTTTTTTTAGCTTTAATAATTCCTCTATCTAATCTTTCTCGAAATGTTGGATCTTGTATTGCATTTAAATCATATATTAATTCTTGATCAGCAACATGTCTCTGTTTTGTATCTTTTGTTTTACTATAAGAAATATCATGTTTTTTACATGCTTTATCAACTTTATTTATTCCAGGATCACCTCTTTTTAATCTTATTTCTAATTTTGTAAATGGACCACATTATTGATATCCTGGTAAATGCATTTCTGGAGGATTTATTTTATCTTGTAACCATCCAACAATATCACCACCTTTCATTTATTTAGGATGAATAAATTTATATCCATTCAATTGCATTTGTTTTACATATTTTTCAACTGGATTAAATTTTAAACTTCTTATGAAATCCTTTTCTTGCATATAAATTTCTTTTTCTGTCATATCCTTAGCTTTAAACGAATTAATGAGTTCTTTATAAAAATTATAACAATGTCTATATTCTTCCTTTCTTTCTGCTATTTTTAATGCTAGATCAATAGCTTCTACTATTCCAACCGATAAACTCAAAAAAAGCAAGCGGTAGAAAGGCTATTACTGATAAACTCGTTCCACTTAGAATAACCTTACTTACTGATAATGAAATACTTATCTTTTGATATAAATTTCTACTCTTTCTGTGAACATACAATCTTTTTTCTAAATATTCTTCCATATCATTTATATAGGTTCAAATTTTTTTCTGTATCTTATTTTTGGATTCACTAAATCTAACATTAAAAAATCGTATTGTTTTTGAACACTTTTATTATATATTTGTTTGAATTCTTCAGTACTTAATTTACCATCTATCTCTCTTATAATTTGTTGAATTTCTTTTGGTTGTAGATTGAAAAATATAAAGTAATTACAGTTCATTCTTATATTGATAGGTGTTGTATAATATGACTGTGATAAATAATTAATAGATGCGTTTTTCTTTCTACCTCTGATAAATAATTCTTGAATGGTTTTTTGATCTTTCTCAGTCACACAATCATCGAAAATAACTAAATTCTTTAATGTAGGATTTAAATCATCTACTGTAATAAAATCATCTGAAGAAAAGAATACTTCTTTTTTGTATTTATCATATAATTCTAATGATGTTTTCTTATTCTTTTTACATTTCAAAATATCTTCTCTTTCTATATCTTCAAACAATGTATATATTTCTTGTAATTTAGAATATTTAGGTTCGTATAAATCTTTTGCATATATATATAGTACATCAAAATTTAAAAAATCATAAATCATATTTAACAGTAAATATGTTTTAGCTGAACCTGAAGGTCCTGTTATAAGCAATCTAAATGGATGTTTAGGTAACAAAAGATGTTGATTAAGATCAGGTAACTCATCTGGTTCCGTGTAATCTTTAATTTTTATCATTTATATAACAGTAAAAAATAATTTACTCGCTGTAAAAATTAATATTATATAAATGAACAAATTAGAAAAAGAACGAAAACACAAGTTTATAAAGCAAATAAAAGATTCAATTAAATTAGTAAAATTAGAAAAAAAAATAAGAAAGAATAGTGAAGATCAACTAAAAGAAAAATTAGGTCAAAAAACCTTAGAGGAATTTCATAAACCAGTCACTCAAGAAATTGAAAAATATGAAAAATCAAATAAAGAGGTTGTAAAAAGTATTCAAAATGCTGTAGAAAATATTTCATTTCCACCTCTTGATTACACATCATATGTTAAACAATTGATGGATAAAGCAGAAGGAAAATTTATATTTTACAGTGATAAATTTATGGATATACCGTTTATCAAAAAAGAAAATTTAGAATTACCTTCTGATCTTATAAATAAATCTAAAAAAGATCTTGATGAAATAATAGCAATAGCTATAGAAAAGCGAGATACATATAAAAGAATGAAAGGAACTAATACTAAAAATTATAACTATTCTAAAGCTGAAAGTGATCTAGAAAAAATTAAGGAATCAGATTATAAAATGGAAATGATGAAAAAATATATCCACGTCTTACATCTCATGAATGAGGCTAAACCTTGGTTTGGTGAAGATATAGATAAAAAGGATGTATTATCAAATTTAACAGAAAAAATATGTAATGGAAGTAAATCAAAGAAATTGTATAATCAAGTAGTTTTATTGTTAGATATGTTATTAAAAATGGAGAAATGACTTACAATGATGTACAACGATATTATAAACAATTTCTCCTATAATAAATGATAAAAAATAAAGTTTATTTGAGTGAAGGTCAGAAAAATAAACTTAAATCAGCTTTTACAAATAAAGAAGAACTAACATTACAAATAGATAAATCTAAAACTCCTAATCATGAGATGTATTTAACTAAAACTCAAATTAATCATATTAATGATGGAAAAAGAATTACTATCAGTAAAACGCAATTAGATAAAAATGGAGGATTTTTATGTATAAAAAAAATGGATCTGGGAAAAAAAAAGCGTGGAAAGGGAATATATCAACCATGGGAATTAGTAACAAAATGATTGAAGAAAATATGAAAAATGAAAAAGGATTTAGAGGTGCATTTACCTCTAATTTATTACCTAAAACAATAGGAAAATTTGAAAATGGAATCATTAATTTAGATGTTTCAACAGGCCCTGGAACTCATTGGGCTTGTTATTATAATGATCCTAAATATAAATATGTGGAATATTTTGATCTGTTTGGTGAATATAACGATATACCTAAAAATATTAAATCATTTCTTGTTACATCTAATAAAAAACCAAAAATAGGTCATAATGATAGTTTTTTACAGAAACCTACATCTGTGAAATGTGGTTTATTTTGTATGAAATATATAAGAGAAAGGAATAAAGGTATATCACCTAAAAATGTTCTCAAATCATTTCCTATACAAAAACCTAGTGACTATAATGAAAATTTTGTTCTGTATAAATGATAATATTAAAATCTGAAGGTCATGAGAAATCAGGGAAATTTACTGTAAATTTTATTACACCTCTAAAATTAATGAAATTAGCTTTACAGTCATTTTCTATGGAAGTTTCATGGTTTAATATAAGTGAGAATTATGGAAATAACATATTTAGAATGTATACATTAGACACAGATATAACAATTGTTATCTCAAATGGTAATTATACTATAAGAGGTTTAAATGAGTATATGATAAAAATATTTGGTGAGGATCCACCTGTGAAATTTGGTATTATTGAAGCAAGACAAAGAATAGCTATTAAACTGAAAAAAGGTTGGGTAATTGATTTTACAAAAAGTAACTTTCATAAAATTATTGGCTTTTTAAAACCGACATATGGAAGTTATGATGAAGAAACAGAGGTTGAAGGTGAACATATAGCTGATACATCCAATGGAAATGATAATATATATATTCACTGTGATGTTGTAAAAGGATCTTCAATAAATCAATCTAATTCAGAAGTCATTTATTCTTTCGTTAATAAAAATCCTCCTGGTAGTATAATTTCAAAAGAATTTAATAATTGGATATATTTTCCTGTTAAAACAGATCCTGTTGAAAGAATAAAAATGAGGATTACTAATCAAAAAGGTGAATTAATTGATTTAAATAAAGCAGCTGTAGAATTTAATTTTATACCTATTTTTTCTTCTTAAATAAATGAATAAACATAGATTATATAGAAAAAGTAAAAAATACAAGGATTTTTAAAGGTGAAAACTGAACCTATTATTGAAGACCAAACATTTGCACGGAATAAATTAAACGAAATATTTTCAATGAAAAAGAAAGGAGGCGGTTTAAAAATTCTTCCTAAATAAATGCAAAAGATTTATGATTTGAATGATACTCATTATATTATAATGATCAAATTAAAAGTTATGAGAGAATTAAGAGAAATTCACCCAAAAGAACATAGTTCAGATGAAAATGCCACCTATGTTTTTCATATTAATGATACTAAAGCAAAAATTTTATATTCTAGAGGATATCTTGAACAAAAAGTAAAAATTACAAAAAATAATAAATCATCCACTGGAAACGAAAATGTGAGTCTGGTAAATGGTGGAGGTTTTATCAAAACTTTAAAAGTACATATAGGAGATACCGAAATTGAATCAAATACACAGTCAAATTTTTCAATCATGAATCATGCTTTAAGATTAACTCATTATACTCCTGATTATACAACATCACAAACTCAAGATGAATTTTTTTATCTAGATACATCTGATTCAACTGACCGAAAAGAGTTAAAATATGATGGTACTTTAGAAGGTACTACTAAAATAACTGAATTTTTTAATAATTTGAAAATGAATAAAGATTATAACGAAGGATTCACAAAGAGATGGGAACTAACGAAAGATAGCAATGTCATTAAAATATGGACGCCTTTAAAAGATATAATCGATTTCTTTAGAGAATATGAAAAGGTTATTTCTGGTTTTGAAGTGAAAATAGAAATACAAATAAATGAAAATAAGAATATGATATATACTGATATAGGAAATGTTAATTATGAGGTAGTAGTTGAAGGTTTAACCTTGCATTTACCTTATATAGAATTTAAAAATTCTGCAGAAAGCGTGTTTATGGAATCATTTTTATCTGATAAATATATAGAGGTAAATTGGGATCGATATAGATTTAAGATGGTAGGTCCCTATAAAAGCGATAGTAGATCTGTCACAGCAACTACAGCCTCAGATGAAAAGTTTTAGGTGTTTATGTTATTCCTCAGTACGTTGAAAGAGATGGTAATTATGAAAAAAATAATATGATATTTGATAATATAGATATGACTGAATGCTGGTTGATGATTAATAATAAACAAATTCCTCTTATGCGTTACAAAACGAATTTTACCAGTAAAGATTATAATAGAGTGTATGAAGCTCTTTTACATGCAGGATTAAATGATATTAATACAGAAACAGGATGTTTGATAAATAAGAAAAATTTTGGTGATATGTATACTATTTTTTATTTTGACTTATCAAATCATGAAAACTATACCGATTTAAATAATTTAGATATTGAATTTAATTGGGAGAGATTAATGAATACTCAAAAGGAATATAAGTTTTATATTATTTTTAAAGAAAGAAAGAGATGTTTTATAAATTTGAAAAATAAAACTATAACAATGGTTAAGAGTTTAAAATTATAAAATTAATGTTATAATAAATGAGTGCTTATTATCCACCTTATGATGATCAAATGAAAGAAGGGCCTATTGGACCTCCTGGTATAGGTTTTAAATTAATGGATGATGGAAATTATGATATGGAAAATAGAATTTAAAAAAATTGTGAAAATCCTATAGATGATTTAGATTTAACCACTAAAAGTTTCGTTTTGAATAAAATAGAGAATAATCATTTTGAATTGAGAGATCTTATAGAAACTAAATATGATAAGGATTTTTTATCCTTTACTGAAGAAACAGGTAAGAGAATAAAATAATTAGATGAAACAACTTTACATTCTTCAGAAGGAAAATCTTACGATGCAAAAGATAAAAGAATAGGAAATGTAGCAGATCCTAAAGATGATAAAAATGTTGTGAATAAAAGATATTTTGAAAAAAATTCGTTAATATTACAGAATGATAAATTTGATGCAAAAAATAAAAGAATAGGTAATGTAGCAGGCCCAGAATATGATAAAGATGCTGTCAATAAAATATATTTAGATAATAGAGATATCTGGATTACCGTAGAAGATGATTTTCTTATTTTTACAGATGGAGAATTTACAAAAGTAAATTTCAATATGATGAGTTCTAAATTACTGGATCAAGAGATGCGATTAACTACAGATATGTATATGAAAATTTCCATATATATAGCTATATATGATACAGTAGAAAGTAAATATATATATGATAAAAGTCCACTGATATCACTAGAAATCAATGGTAAGGAAATTTTAAATGCTAATACAGATACAGTAACCTGTTTTGCTAATGGTAAACGTGATGATATCATCACATTATGGATAAAATCCGATGGTAAATCAAACACTTTAAAACCTTATATACATATTGAAAAAATCCCTTTCTAAAATATGTTCACCAATAAATGGATATTGATTGAAATGCATTTTCCAGAAATAATTTATCTGAAGATGTAATTAGAAATCTTAAAGATCATGTAAATTGGGATTTAATTTTTCAATATTCATCACTGTCTGATTTTTTTATTGAAGAATTGGCTCAACCTGATGATTGGTCTAAAATTTCTAGATATCAAAAATTATCAGAAGATTTTATAGAAAAATGTAAAGATAAAGTAGATTGGGAAAACATTTCTCATTATCAAACTTTAAGTAACGAATTTATCATAAAATTTTCTGATCATTTAGATTTATATAAAGTATCAATGTTTCAAAATCTTTCAGAAGATACCATGAGAGTATTAAAAGATGATATATATTGGTTGTATATAACTAGATATCAAACATATAGTGAAAATTTTATAGAAGAATTTATGCATAAATTAGATATTTGTTATTTGATTAAATACAAATTTGATCTATTACCTGATCACTTTTTTAATGTTTATTGGAAAAAAATACAAGCTATACAGATGAGTGAATTAAATAAAAAGTGTGGTCATCATGAAATAGAACCTTACAGAGAAAAAATTATTGAAGAGATTTGTGAAGTTAAAAAAGTCTTGAGAGAATGTGTTTATTTTTTGAGACAATTAACTAACAAAGATGAAAAATAAATATTTTATAATAATGTTTCTAAATAAATGAATGTTATATATAATAATGGTATAAAAAAAACATTTATCTCTTTCTTAAATATAGAGAATCCTGCTGAAGTGAAATCTATTTTTTTATTAAATTATAATTCACTTGATGGTATAGAATATTTAATGAGTACGTCACTTGAAGGTATAGAGAATTTAACTAATTTAAAAGAATTATATTGTGAGGGAAATAAATTAACGTCATTTGAAGGAATAGAAAATTTAATAAATTTAGAAATATTATCTTGTGGAGAAAATAAATTAACGTCACTTGAAGGAATAAAAAATTTAACGAATTTAAAAGTATTATTTTGTGGAGGAAATAAATTAACTTCACTTGAAGGAATAGAAAATTTAATAAATTTAGAAGAATTATATTGTGAAGGAAATAAAATAACTTCACTTGAAAGAATAAAAAAATTAATAAATTTAAAAAAACTATATTGTGGAGACAATAAATTAACTTCACTTGAAGGAATAGAAAATTTAACAAATTTAGGAGAATTATATTGTGGAGAAAATAAATTAACTTCACTTGAAGGAATAGAAAATTTAATAAATTTAAAAGTATTAGATTGTAGAAAAAATAAATTAACTTCACTTGAAGGAATAGAAAATTTAATAAATATAGTATTATTAGATTGTAGAGAAAATGATATTTCATCTCTAAATGAATTAATATTTTTGCCTAGAATAGATGAAGTATGGTATGATGAAAATAAAATAAAAATAAATTTACCCCCGATTTTAAGAAGACAATTATTTCATAATAATGTATATAGTGACTCTCAAAATGTGTATAATACATATATACAAAAATCTTTGAGAGACACAATCAAAACATTTATTAAATACAGAAATTACGTATGATTTAGATGAATGCATTAAAGAATTAGGTATAAAAATTAAAAGACACTTACTGGAGGTAGAATTCCATAATATTAAATTTAGAGAGATATTAGTTGTTGTGTTTAATAGAATTTTAAAAAATAAGAATAAAAATGAAATAATAAAAGTGTTAAAAGATGAACTAAAAGAGGGTGATAATAAATGTTTTGTAGGGAAAGTAACTAGAATAATTAATGTACTAAATGGATTTGATCCTGATGTTTCTATTACAATTTCTGAAAATGAACAAAAAAATATTATAGCTGAAAAAATATTTAGAGAGTCAAAGTCTGATGAAGAATACAGAGAAAAACTTAAAAAAGAGATGGAAGAAAGAGGTTTTACAAATTATGAAGAATTTATAAATTTATATTTATAAAAATGTTTACTAATAAATGGAAGAGTTCAATAGACTTAGAGGTTATCCCAAAACGTTTAAATTAAATGATTTAAATCCTGGGCAATATGATCTGATATCATTGAGAAAAATTAATACTAAATATAGAGATTCAGTAATCGTAAAGTTAGATGTGGAAGTTGAAGAAAAAGAGTATTACCTTGCGAATAAACATGGACAACTTTCTGATGTATCAATAAATAAAATCAATAAAGGAAGATATATAGAAGTATTCGTGTATGATTGATGATAAATACGAATATGAATTAGAGACAGCTTAATCATTTTTCAGTGGGAAGGGGGCGTCACCCCCCACTATAATTATCATATGTTTTGTATATTCATAATGATTTCATATTTTTATAATTCTTTTTATTTTTATAAAAAATGTTTAGATTTAGTTAAACATTTTGAGTTTTTCTATTAAATATATGGGGGGTCTCAACCCCACCCTTTAAAAACAGGGGGCTTCCATTCATTTGGAGGTCCTCTTTTTTCACGCATTTATTTTATATAATTCACTGTGAAATCATACTTTTAATATGTATAAGTCTAGCTTTCTAACTAAAAAAGTTCACTGTTAAAAGGTATATATACACATTTTTAATATATTAGAGGACTTCCATTCATTTGGAGGTCCTCTTTTTTCACGCATTTATTTTAAATAATTCACTGCGAAATCATACTTTTAATAAGTCTAGCTTTTTAACTAAAAAAGTTCAGTAATTCACTGTTAATATTTGGTCTAAATGTACAGAAGGTATATATACACCTTTTTTAGCTACAAAATCATGATTTTAATATTAATATGGATCGAGACCTTTTTATTAATAAAAAAAAGATAAAATAAGCTATAAAATCATGTTTTTAGTGTAAAAAGAATATGTGCGCTCATACGTGTGTATAGACACTACTTATGGGTGCTATTTCATACAATTAAACCTCAGTTTAATGAATTATTGAAGAAATAAAAAGAACGTGAATATAAGTCTGCAGAGAAAGCCATGTGCTGCCCACATCAGATTTTTACTTCTTATAAGGTTAGGAAATTAAATTACATCAAAATATCTTTTTATTATATTTAGTAAATGCGCGATAAATATAGTATATGTACAAAAAATGTCAATTTAACAAAAAATTAAAATATATCAGGGCCAATGTTTCTTTACAGGAATAAAAACATTTTTTTTTTCACTAATTACCTTATTGAGAAGTAATTTGATTTTCCTTCACGCGAAATGCAGTCGCATATCAGAATTTTCCCTGTCACCGTTTCAAATGGGGAGTAGAAAATGACAGAATGATGAATTATTGGTTTCCATTTTATGAATTTTAGAACCCGTTTCTTTTTATCGCTTAATTTTGATCGATATGTTTTGCAATACTCCACTGTTTTATTACAATAAGGAAACGTTCTTTTTACCAGGTTTTAACAAACAGGAGAATGATGCAATAAATATTATTTTCGTCGTTTCTATTTAATCATTCTGTTACTCACGTGGAAGATCTACTTAAAAGCATCGGAGAGATATTGAACGAAAATAATTTATTTATTTTTTTATTTACTTCTTTATTTTAAAGGAATGCAAGCTACAGGACAAAGTCCCAGTAACAACGCGCAAGGGAGTTGAAATCAAGCGTACTAGGGACTTGTAATCAAAGGCAGTTGAAAAAATTGAAATTTTACTTATTAATGTAGCTATTTATTGCCTCGAAAAAAAATTGGCGGTGGCCGAAACTTATAAATATAATAGTTATGCAATAGGAATTTATGGCTACTTTTACAAATACATAAACTGTTTTCACTTTTTACTTTTTCCTAAAGAAAAATGACATTCGCTGGCAACCATTGTTAATATTTGAAGACCGAATTGCTTGACCGCAGCAACACTTTTGAGGACTTTCTCGACAAAATTTGAAAAACAGAAAAATTCGCCAACTTGGCGTGTTTTAGAAACTTCTTGAATGTTGTAGCTTGGTTACGAATTTCCCAAGTTAAGTCGATTTTTCTAGATATTTCCGCGGATAATATACAAGTCAGTCATCGTTAAGTTAGGAGGATTTACCGTAATACTAGTAAAAGAGAATTATAAATAAGCAAGTGTATTGAGAATATAATCTTCTGTTTTGTGCATAAGTTAATTTAGCCTTTCATTGTACTGAACTGTTTTATTGTACCTGTTTATTGTTTAATTATACTGAACTATTTTATTGTACCTGTTTATTATTTTATTGTACTGAATTGTTTTATTGTAACTTACCGTTATTTTGTGACCTTGTAAGATAGCTACAGTGTCATTAGCTGTATATTGCTCCTGTTTATGCTGATCGATGTTTTAAATAAAGCGTTAGTTATCCAGAAATTCTGACTCATTATTGCATCCAGAGAATAAATTCACGATTTCAGCGGATACGCTATAACAAGTTCAAATAGTTATTAAAATAATTACAAATGTTATTTTAATCTTTATAATTGATGGAAATTAGCTAATATATCTTAAACGGACTATAGAATACATAAGAGTTTGTGTCATTCAAAAGTTATCTAGTAAGGAAATTATTAATTTGGTGACATATTTTTTATTTAAATTCCATATACTATATACCTCCATATTCCATTTTTACTTTCCTTAGATACATAATGTATAAGGAAAGTACTGTGACGGGTCGAAAATTCGAATTCGAGTTTTCGACGGGAGAGCACGTTTCAAGCATCCCTGATCACGAATCAAACATTTTTGAAGTGATGTCTGTGTGTGTGTGTGTATGTGTGTGTGAAAGTATGTGTGTGTGTGTGTCAGTGAGTCTGTGGAGACGATAACTGACGAACGAATGGACCGATTCAACCAAAATTTGGTACAAAAATCACAATCCGTAAACACTGGAAGCCTATTGCTTTTATACGCAATCGACTGTTCAAAACCCCCCGAAATTTTCGAATGAAATTTTGAAAAAATCGTCAGAAAATCAAAACCGCTAATAAAGTTACGCAAATAGACATTTCTTATGTAATTTTTCATTAGAAAATGATTGACATAAATTTTAGAACGCTAACATAAAACGTTCTCGAGATATTGTACATTTTTCAAAAAAATTATCAAAATGTCATATAAAATTAAAAAAAATATATATCCTAGTGAGAAACATGCGCATTTTTCATATGTAATACCATGCGATAATTTGGGTGACATCATTCTCGCGGATCTAGCTCGTTCCATTCATGAAAAAAGATACTTTAAGTAATACTTTTGTATTTGAACGCCAATAGTCATTTATCTGCTGTAAGAATAACTTATTTCTTCGTCCATAACGCTTGGCGATATTTTGGCGACGAATTTGGTGGAATGTCGCCAACTTGGCGACTTTTTGAAATGTTGCCAAATTAACGAAAATCTCGCCAAATAGATAAAAATGGCGCTATATCAATGAAAATGACGACTAATTGTCGAAAATCCAATATCTTGGAAAGAATATTAGTATATACTATAAGGAAAACCTATTTTTTTTACTGTAAAAGTAATAAATTCATTACATTATATAAGGAAAGTCATGTGTTGCCCACATCAGATTTTTTATAAAGTGAAGAGTTACAACAAAATTAAGAAGAATGATCAAAACAAACATGTTATATTCATTGAATTATCTTTATTTTCGTACTCAGTTGACATTACTGTATTTTACGTTCATTTTAAAACCTTTTATTTCTATAATATTGTATGTTTTACTATACATTTTCATAGTCTTATTTATCAGTATATCTTACGTTGGATTTTGTACAAATGTTTCATGAAGTTATTTAGAAGATTGCTCATATAACTTAACCAGTTGTTGGAGCAACTTAACCAGTAAATAGAAAACCAGTTGTTTTCTTCATTTTTACACGCTTTTATTTAGCTTGCTCTGTTACATTCAAATCTTGTGATCATATTTTAACCCAATTACAGACGTTCCATTGACTTGAAACTTTGCACACTTCGTTCTTTTTTTTCCCTTCTATTTTTCGTTTGCACTCATTTCTTTCCTGGGTCAGAAACTATTTATTAACAGACATTTGTTTACCTTTATTGGTGCTCATGCTCTTTTTTTACATCTCGAAGAAGGAAACAGAAATTGATTTTATTGTTTTAGTCATTTTTCCTACACTTACATTATCTAAATTCATGCTTGATGAAGGTGTCTCTCAAACAACTGATGTTTTTAAACACTTTCCAACATAGTTGAAAACTGTTTATGACTGGGTTCATTCTATCTGTCTGTACGTTCGTACGATAACTGCCGTAAAAATGACTTTATCAAAATGAAATTTTAGTATCTTGTTGAGACGGTCTGTGGGACCTATAGGAGAATGTAAATGAATAATGTCAACCAATTAAATTTGGTTTGAACCCGGGTTGAAAATATGAAATACATTGAATCCTATAGGATCTCATTTTACAAACATGTTTTAAGGGAAGTTAATATTCACAAATTGCTTCGAAAATTTCAGGAAATATTCAAATTACCCTATAAAATATATAAAAAAAAATTAGTAAAATATGTTCGGTAGTTCTAACATAAAAATTAAAACAATAATGACATCCAAATAATATGAAAAGATCACATGACCCACTTCAAAATAAAATAGGGCATCCATCTTTTTTCCCAAAGAAGAAATCGTGTTTTTTAAAGTTCTTTTAAATTTATATAGTTAGTGTCGCCTCCGTCCTAAAAACGCTTTATTTTTACTTATTTTCAGTGCATCTATATTTTGTGCCAAAGCAATAACAATATTTTGAGTTTAAATGATCAACCAACTTTGATTATTTTTATAACGAAGCCTAATTTTAATGGATGCAAATGTAAACAAGTGATTGTAAAGATGAGTTGTATAAGAATTGCTGAATTTTTTTCCCACAAAATTATGTAACTCTGGAGCCTGGAATAAAAATGTATGAATAAATTATTCACATTTTATATACATAGAGAACATTTATATACATAGAGCTTTTACATAGAGAACCAGGCGATTTATAATTCGATGACGTCATTTGAATAAAGTTCATTTTTTTCGATAAGTTATACGTTTCCAAGTGAAATTATTGTAGTTCTGTGATAATTAAAAACATATCGCCGTTGAATGTATCGCAATTTCCATTTCACTTAGAAAGTATTTCATAATCCTACACGAACGGGTTATTTTTCACTACAATGATCGAAACTCATAAGTTTCGTGATCATTGAGTCATAAATAACTCTTTTTATGCGTAATTGTGTTAAATTGTGTCCTATACTACCATGTTAAACAAATATAAAATTTCGAATAAATAAAATGTCAACGTTTTCGCTCGAATTTCAAAACATTCAGTCTAAGTTTAGAAATGTTTCATCAATAAAATCGTACATAAATTTTCTTGAAAATCCATTCATATTTGTGGTAGCTATCGTATACACAATAAATCGATCGTAGACAGACATCACACCAAAAATAGTCAAACCGTTTACAGGAGGTCCTAAAACATATACTGACATCAAAATCTCGAAATCAAAAATGTTTCCGAAAACAATACCTTCTCTGTATACTTCATATGACAAAGTAAAAATAACCATACAAAATTTCAAATTATTCCTCCAGAAACTGTGGATCTGTTACACAGAACAGATAAATAAACAAATAAACATATATATATATATATACAAGGTAGGATCAAAAAGTTCGGTGACTGTGCGGATATCTCCAA